>JAVQJG010110756.1:0-52256 GCA_036024015.1 Craterocephalus amniculus | reverse complement strand
TGACGCAGCAGCGGCCGGCTCTTTTTGGTGGAAAACAAAACCGGTTCTTTGGAAGCACCAGAGTTGAACCAACTAAGCTCTGGCTCTGGCACCAGCACCAGCTCCTCGTTGGTGGAAATGAGGTATAAGTGTTCATGAGACCCCCGGACTCCCGCTAAGTTGTTCTCCTACTGTGAATGCTGGATAGTATGTTGGCCCTGACCCTCTCAGCAGTTGACTTGTTAGAGATCTATGTTAAGGTATCTTGTGCCCTAACTTGCATCTCAACTTTGAAAATACTTGAACGGCATCTCTCATATTCTTTCCACGACATCAGCCATTTTGTTTTATTGTCGACCGCTACATTTGCTGGAACCAAGTGAGCTTCTCTTTTTGAAAACATTTCGACAAAGCAAGATCTGGTCAGTGTTTTAAAGCAGCCAACCACAGAGATCAGCTGAATGGTACTTGCATCTTTTACTTACAGAAAGTGCCCATAAACGCACCAACTGTTGTGTAATGGAGTGAAGTGGAGAGTCTGAAATGCTTGTGGTGTGACAGGGGGTCAGGTGGAAAGCTTGGTGCTCCACGGTGCTTACACAAGGCTACGCAGTCAGTAAAACGGAAGGCCTTAAACTTGACCATTGTAGCAGCATCATTTAAGGGCTTCCTAGGCAATCAGACAGCTGCAGTTGGTCGAAAACGCTGCTGCTCCAGTCCTCACAAAGACCAAGAAAGCAGTCCTCACGTCTTTACACTGGCTTCCTGTTTGAAAGAAGTGACTTTAAAATCCTGCTCTTAGTTTACAAAGCACTGAATGGTGTATGGCCAAAAATACATTCAAGATCTTCTGGTTCGTTATGAACCAACCAGATCCCTCAGGTCATCAGGGTCAGGTCTACGTTCAGTTCCCAGAATCAGAACTAAACATGGAGAGGCAGTGTTCAGTTTTTATGCTCCTCACATGTGGAACAAACTCCCAGAAAACCTGCAGCCTGCACCTCTCTGCAGCTTTAAATCAAGGTTAAAACATTTTTATTTAATGTTAATTTATCCTACTGTAACAATTATTTCTTAGGTTTTATCTGCATTTTTGCTTAGTTGATATTTTACATTTGCTTTCTTTTATTTAAGTTTATTTTGCATGTCCATTTTAATGCTTCCTCTGCACCCTGCTGTTATGCTTCCAATGTTTCATGTAAAGCCCTTTTTGAACGATCCTTTACGTGAAACGTGCTTGTCTTACCCAATGTTAATCAAACAGCCAGTATCACTGTAACTAACTTTGGGCTCTATGAAAGCTGTGTGGAGGAAAATGTGATTAATGTGCTGTGAATAAAAAGTGGTGTGTGTGGCTACTATTCCTATGATTGTAGACTTCTCTGGGACCATGAAAAAACTGAACAATTAGAAGGAAGCCACTGAAATAAACCAAGAAAACAACACCCCTTTTAAGGTTTTCATGATTTTATATTATTGGTATACATGTATGTGCATGTGTACTGTAAACAGGGATTTTAATGGACATTACTTGTGTGTGTAACATTGGGCATTGTAAAATCTAAGCATGGCTTATTGTTAGTGGAGCTGCATCTGAAAAGCACACTGAGGGCGTTGTTAATTCCTGGAAGACACTGTTTATGTGTGCAGATGAATGGTGATTGGCTGCTGAATTATTGTCAAAGTGGCTGCGCTTCTTTCCTTCCTTTAATTCTTCACTTTTCCATCCCTCTCTTCTTTTCAGCCCTGGAGAGGCACAAACAGATCGGAAACAGCTGTGAGAATTATTCTGTCTAATAAGAGCCAAGGTTGGCTTCTTGGTTAGCCTCAGACTTTTTTTTTTTTTTTAAAAAGCACCCTGCCTTGAAAATCCCCTCAAAGTTTGCAGTTCTGCTTTAACTTGGCTCCTTGTATCTGTGTGTGTGTGTGTGTGTGTGTGTGTGTGTGTATGTGTTTCTCTCTCCACAGGGTAACCCATATGAAATGGATACCAGTCATTTTGCCAAAAGGCTGACTGCCAGGCCGAAGAGAAGTAGAAGAAAGGATGCTTACTCTTTCTCGTCTCTCTGCTTTAGTCTCTTGACTTTTCTCCCAGCAACACAGTCCATTTACTCTGCTCTCTCCCTCTCCATCACTGTTTTCACTCTCCTTCTAACAAAAGCAAAACTATTTGAGTAACTCTCCCTTCCTCTCTCCTCATAGCCTTCATCCATTTTCTTTTCCCCTTCATAGTGTTCTTGACTGATGCTCATGGTCTTCAGTCTCACCTCACCTCTCATCACCTATTTCCCTTTATGAGAGGAAGACAGGGAGAAAGAGAAGAAGCAGCCAAACTAATAAGCAGAGGGAGCTGACAGCCAGAAACCAGGAGATGATGAGTTCACTTCAGAGCCGTTTGGACATAGTGGGTCACGAGGCGAATTCCAGGCCTTCTTGTGGTTACACGCGATAAATGTCTCGATTGCACATAAGTCAAACACTGAGGCCTCACTGATTTTGCTAAGCAGATACTTTGAGTGAAAGGATTAGTTTAAATTCAGCATGAATGTTTACATGAATTTCATCTAAGCATTTTAAGAGATGGCAGAGTTTCTCTGGCTTCGCTGTCATTTTGATCCTGATCCCACTGGTCCAATCAGCGATTAGCCACAGCATTTACAACATGACAGTGGCTTCACGGTTGACTGAAATAGCTGCAACACTTATTGTGTGAAAACTACCTTCTGTTGCCTGTTTGTTTGTGTCCCTATAAGTCTTTCAGAATTTACCTGATTTGTATAAGCAGGCATAGCCACTGAACAAACTGTACGTCTGGTACACTTTTTGAAGATTAGATTCCGTCCAGTGAATTTAAAAACCATAATAGCATAAAAAAGGCGCCCTTTTTTAAATGTCAAAACAGTAAGAGCGCAGTCTGTAGCGCTGTTTTTATTTTTGCTGTATTTTTGGCTGCCTCAGCCTTGCCTTCTGTGTGCCTCTGGCCCTCACTTCCCTTTCTCTGTGGGATCCCAGGAATGATTGATAACTTCATTTGTTCTTGTAGAAAAATAGAGGATGAGTACCTGACATTTCCTTCGTGTGTGCGGATTTTTTTTGTCCTTTCTTTTCCCATTTTTATATTCCTGGACTTACCTCAGGCCATCTTCGCGCATGTCTCTAAGCATGACAAATGGTCTAATTTTTTAAAAGCATTAGGTCGGTCATTAGAAAATGTGGTGCGAGGGCTTTTTTTTGTCACACCAGGGGTCTCCTGTCATTCCAGGAGAAACCTTTTTTCTTTGATCCTTGCTGCTCCATTATTCCATACAAATGGCAGTGATTGTGCCAGGAAGTGCAGGGTGCAGATTATTAAGGACCTAATGATAGTTTTTTTGCACCAGATGAGAGCGATGTGGACTGTAGCAGGTTAGTTTCCATAGCAGCAAGAAATAAAAACATGGGGAATTGTGGCCTGGTGCCCAGTAATTTATTTAATCTGCATAAATACTGCTTAAGAGTTGTTTTCCTGTTAAGGGCGCTACCTCTGGAATTGCGTAAAAACAAAACAAAAACTACTTGACCATCTTTTGTTCTACCTTGTCTGTTTTGGTTTTATTTGTTTTTATTTGTGTGTTGTCAAGAGTAAAGGATTCACTGAGAGCCTGGCCATATGCTCAGCAGAAACGCCACAACAAGTCTTTGTTGTCAGGTGCTGATAGGCTGCAGTCTTTGTTCTCCAGAAATCCCTGAAAATTTACCACTGTGACTCCGGCTACCCCACACCCCTGAGAACAGTGGGCGCACAGTGTTGCAACCACAGGCGAAGTGATGACGTCCTGCCTGCATCAACCTTTCTGACGGCGCCTGAAACTTCCAGTTCGAAAGGTTCAGAGACAGATCACTTTTTCCTGTCTTCACTTGTTTGTCTTACTGTATTTATTTGACATGTGACTGGCAGGAAGTTAACGGACACTCCTTAACATCTTGGACCATGGTTCGTTTAGGACTCAGCATCCTGAGACCCATTACAAGGACACAGTCGGCTTGGGATTTAAGTTATCCACTACTCACTGAATTAACATTAGTGTAATTCTGACAGGGGAGGCCCTTTGGAAAGTGCTCTAGCAGATGTGTCCACAGACTGCCACAGGAGGGAGAGGATGCTGATTAACTACTGAGCAGGGAAAACTACGCCAGTAGTAGACTGAATTTTGAGAAGAGCCACTGGGCAGCTAAAGACACCCAGTTTGTATTAAACCTTTTTAAGTAAGACACAAGTTCTCATTTATGCATGAGTCTAATAACACTGATATATTCTGGAAAAGACATATAACACTTATAACACAACAACATTTAGGCTTATTATGTAATCTGATCCTTCAGGAAGGTCTCCCATTTACTGTTTTTGTCATGTCAATTTTTTTTCACACAACTAACAATGTGGATTGTCTTGGAAATTGATTTTTTTTTTTTCAAAAAGAAAAAAAAAGAAAACTGATTTCAAAGTCCCATGATAGCAGCTGAACTGGGCTCCAGTCTTGATAATGTGGCTGTAGATAAAGAATGTATTAATTTCATTTTTTTAAAACATGACTAGCCATTAGAACCCGGTATTATCAAGCGGTAATAATACTGGCTTTGCTTCTTACTTTCAGTTTTTGGCCAAATAATTTAACGGCTCCAGGCCAAAACATGTAACCCCTGACAGCTATGAATCATGTGTGTATTTTTTATATTAATTAGATCAAACAAAGAATAACATGTATCATTAGCCATTTTGCCTTAATTCTATTCAAACAGAATTTGACTAACTTCTTAGCAGTTAGCAAGAAAGAAGAAATGGACTATTATTGCAGCCACTTTTGTAATTTCTCCAAATTATAGCTACATGACACCTTTGGACAGAGGAAAACCAGCTCTTCTTTCACACTCATGGTGCTAAGCTAACTCTCGTTGAAGAGAGAGGCTTGAAAACTATTATTTGTTTGTTTTGTGCTGAAATATGACTGGTTTAACTTTTGCTTAAGTCTTCTCTGTTCCTGCAAATCTTTAAACATGGAGGCAACTCTGCTTCTTCTTCCCACATAATGTCAGCTCAGAAAAACTGCCAGAGCTTTTATGCGTTCGGTCCAGGCGGGAAATGAGCTGACTAAAAGAATGCTGACTGTTTTTGGCAGGCAGCATGCAGAGGTTAATGTTGTGGACGATTTGCCCTCTCAGCAGTCGGCTAAGGTGGTCAGCCCCGATCACATTCGTTTGTTGAAAAGTGCTGCGGCAGTGTCGCTTCCTCTCGCTGCTTTATGCATTTAAAGCTCTCACCCTGCACACCATCTGAAAGCAGGATCACTCTTCTCCTCATCACCTTAAGCTCAAGGCAATTAATTCTTCCTTCTCATTCTCTTCCTTCTGATTCCTTCTCTTGGATTCTTTGAACAGAGAAATTAACAGACTTTTCCAATTACGGAGTGCCGCTGAAAGTGTTTCCTTCAGGCGGCTGCTGCTCTCTTTGCCTCCCTGTGATCCTCTTTGTTTTAGTTTTTCCCCTACTTTCCACCTCATTCCCAGCACAGCCCAGCCAGAGGGAGGGTGGGAAGCGGTGAGTAACTTTTAGACATTTTCATCCCTTTAATACAGCTGCTGGTTTGTTTAGGGGTGCTGATTGGAAATGAGGAGTTGTCTTTGGCAGGCTGTCAAGATTTTTCCCACGGGTGTTGTAAATTTGGTCTTTTTGAGCTTTCTGGACAGCTATTCCTCCTCCGTCACTGGCTAGTTTTCTTAAGGGCACTGCTGACTCATCTTAACATTTTTAAATTTTATGCAATGCTTTTTTAGTTTTGAGAGGGCAAGCACTTCATGAAAAGCACGGGCCTAATGCGCGTTTTTATGTCTGCATTTATCTTTCATGAGTGTAAATTTAAGCGATCGTGGCAGCAAAGTGTGTATTTGCATATCTCTGATGTTAACAATGAATTATGACTGAGTTGTGTCACTAGAATCTTGTCTTTCCATTCCCCGGAGCGCTGCTTTGTTGAGCTGCTGATGTAGTTAGGAGTGGGTGGCTTTATCTTTAGACAAGAGGGAGAAGATGCTCATCAGGGGAGAAAGAAGAGTTAAAAAATGGCTTGATAGATCAAAGAAGAGGAGTGGGGGAATAAAAAGTAAGTGATAGAAGGGAAAGCAGTGGAAAGACGGCGCCTTGTCATCTCAGCTGTTGTGATTTAAGTGGACTGACAGCACACATAGCTCCCAGCATCTCACAGCTGTGCGACATGCCTTCTTTATTTTTAAACCAGACTCTTCCAGCAGGCTGCCAGGTCTGGTCAGCATGCACAACGTTGCCGTGCCTATTCTTTATTTTTGTGTGTGTGTGTGTGTGTTTTTGTCTATGTTTGGGTCTACACGTGGCAGGGTGGGTGTGTTTGTGTCACTGTGTCAGCAGACGGCCATACATGTCAGCACGGTGAATATTGAAACCTCTGCGGCGTGCGCTTAGACTCCAATCACGTCAGACGTGCCAAGTTTGAGAAGAGTGAACATGCGTGTGATCCAGTGCTGGCTCTGCAGTTTATATTCACCATGTGAGTGTGTCTAGAAATTGATGGAGTGCATTCCACACAGACGTGCTGCAGGCTCTGTTGATGGCGCCCTTGTGTGAGATGCTGGTAAACAAGGGAGAGGGGGGAATATAAAGGAGGGCCCTTGGATTTAATGCGCAGTAATGCAACTCAATTTTCTTTACTTGGCCTGCAAGCAACCACCTACAGTGTTTACACCTAAAAAAGAAAAGACCTCTGTGTTAACAGATTAAAATGTGTTGCCGGGGGATCTTAAGCATATTTCTGTGTGAGTAGGAAAATTATCAGGAGATTAACTTGATCAATTGGATTTGCTGACAGTTAATGGAGGATCTGTCCTTCAACTCTGCTGGTTTTTCCTTCCAAGACAAACTTCCCCCACTATAAAGTTTCTCTGGAGAAAAATACTAGGCTGACTAAAGGAAAAGCAGAAACTGGAGTTAGGGAAGGTGAGAGATGGCAGGAAAACCAGACGGGTGGATCAAATTCTAAAAGCGAGGCTTTAGGTGCTCTTCAGGCGGTGAGCGTGGCAATTGATTTGGTAAGTGAATGGTGGCCTCAGTCGCCCACAACCCCCCATCATCATCATCATCATCCTCCTCCTGCTGTTTGTCCTGCCATGACTCAATCAATATCAAGGAGTTAGCTCACAGCGGTGTATCAACATAGAGCTGTATTGATTGGTCCCATTGACTTGAATCCTAATTATGTTTCATCATCTGAATCCCTAAAAGGGATGCAAATGTTACGCTCATCATTATTCTATTTGTCTGCACCATCACCACTGCAACATTGTCAGTCTGCCATCCTTCACATCTGAATGTATAGAATTCATAAACATTTTACGTATGTAGTTGTGAATGTTAAACTTTTCAGCGGTTCACTTCTGAACTAGGAATATATTTCACCCACAGTTCTCATCATATGCAAAATGATGCGATCTCCCAGCAGAGTAGGTTTTTGCAGTTCAGAGAAAAAAACTGATGACATCTCCGCTTGTCTATCCTCATAAAAATGTTTAATGATGTAAACAATTTTTTATTACATCCATGTGATAAAATTTGCTGATTAGCATTCAACAAACATAATAACAAATAAAATATCGGACTATTTACAAGAGCATTCACACTATGATAGACCGGAGAGGCCGACTGGGTGAAGGGTTCAGAGAAACTTTGCTTTCACTCTGCTCTTTACTCAAACCGCTTGGACAGCGTCACGCAGTTACAACACCTGCTTGCGTGAGGTGAATATTTCCCGATACAAACACTGACCAAGAAGACAGAAGAGGGAAATTCAGCTCATTGACTGACCTTGTGGACCGAAAGGACTGGTTTACTGCAAATAAACAATGGATCAATATGAAATGCATGCGGTTTTGGGCTTTTCTGATTTTACTTTGGGTGCAGACCTACTGCGGTTTTCACAAGAATCTGTCCATTATGAACTCCTCTTTGGTTCGCTGGATGGTCGCTTTGCTCTAATACAGCTAGGGAACCACACCAGGGACCCCTGCCTTTTATGCGGATCAGACTTTTCACTCTTCTCCAAACAAGCCGTACTATCTGCAGAGGCAAAAACTATGTTTTGTTGAAAATGGACCAAACAGTGGCAGGGTAAACGTGCCCTCAAGATCGAGTTAAAAGTTCTGGTTGTAGAATTTAGGGAACACCAAAATCACAGCAGCTAATCTTGAGGAGAAAGTGAATAAAAAAGTGGCCTCCAGCATCAGTTGGGTTCATCTCCTATGCTTCATGAACGCCTGCCAGCGTACCGGAGTGGTGCGCTCTTTGTGACAGGAGTAATAAAAACAATGAAGTGTGGCTGGTGCTGCAGGAGAGCATAAAGGTCAATAGGATTTGCCCACTGGCCCCTTTTTCAAGGGTTTAATTGGAATCAGCCTTAAACCTTGAGATATCACAACAAAGTGTTGCCATGTTTGATCACCATCCCTCCCTGCAGCTAGGATGAGCTTGAGTTAGTTAAACCTTAAGAGTGTAATTATTAGAGCAATCTAGCTTTTGTATTTTGCAAGAATAAACCAAAACCTGACCTATTGCTTAGGGGTAAGGAGACAGAAAACATTTATCTTTTGTTTTGCTTATTCCTTGTTTTTTAATTTAGTGAGCATCCAGTTACCTGAACATCTGTCACAGCCTTGGTGTTTAAGAAGTAGGCTTCACTTGAGGTCAAGTACCTGCTTACAATCCCCTCTGTTATTGTTTGGATGCAGCCCAAAAATATGCAATTGTGTAGACGATGTTCCTTGATCAGCAGATGCACCAGGTACAGAAGGTAACAAGCAGAACAAATACAAGGGTTCTTGTTTTGAGGGAAGATCTGCCGTTCAGGCCTGCACAGTCTCTACCAGTTCACATACCAAAAGAAGAAACAATTAATTCACATTTAACCTTTTATCTTGAATTGATCAATCAGCAGAGAAAGCTGGTAATTACAGGTATGAGGGAATGACAGTGGGGGTGGAAGCGGGGTCACTGAGGTCATTTCAATTTAGAACAATATCTCTCCACCAGTCTAATTTAATTGGACTTTTTAAGTCTTTTGTGTACTTGGACATATTATCACACCCACCTCGTCTCCGTTGAGTCTGAATACACACACACTGAAAATGCACACACATGTGCACACACACTCTGGAGACTCCTGGAGGTGAAGAGTGCAGCCAGAAAAAGCAAGCTGCCACTCAGCTCTGTCAAGCGCAGACACTGATAAGGTCGGCCGTGGGGAGATGTCGGCACTCAGGATCTGTCCGTCAAACACAAGAGTCTGCTTCCGCCGACTACTTCACAAGAGCGACCGGGGCAATTGTTGGGGGGAGGAGAAAGTGAGAAAGATGGAGAAGCTGAGTGGCAGATATAAAGTAGCTTGGGAATAAGAGTATTGAGACAGATGAATAAAGGGAGAAGAAGAGAGAGGAAATGAAATGGGACAAGAATGTGGTGTTCGATCCAGAGAGGGGGACTCTCTTTTAAAGATGCAGCCAAACCGCTGATTTCTAATGATGCTCCATTTTTTTTTAACCACAATTCTTATTTTCCTCAGTTTACTGCTCAACACCTTGATTAGGTTACACCAAAGTCGAATCAATGTCATGCTGAGACCCAGTGGAACAATGCTGCTTTGTTCAAATACACAGCGGAGGACATTTTTTATAAACACAACCCAGATTCAAAAATGCAGTGAATGCTTCAGTCGGCCAAATTCCCCCCTCCTGCAGAGGATAGTGTCATCCAGGGAGTGTTGCAGTTATTCTTGTTGTTGATCCCATTAGCCTTGAGCTTTTTCATTTAGGAATCCTCCAGTTTCAGGACCCGGTCAAGATCAGGCCGTGCTGGGGTTGCTGCTCAGGATGTTTCCAGGCCAATCTTAGATATTAGATTAAGATATCGCATGAAAGTATCAGCAGATTTTTAGAGATATTGAATGGTTTATTCTGAGAAGGGTGAAAAGTAGATATCCTCAAGCTGAACTTTCCCTCTTTTTAGCAACTCTGCCAACACACAATCATCATCAAAATTTGTTCACACTTGTTCTTTTTCTTTTTTTTGGCCTCCCACATTGAGTCATAGGCGATCAAAAAGGCCCCAGATCTTGTTCCTCACCTATCTCCTTTCACCATCTCTTGACATGGAAGTGGCCCAAGTAGTGTTCATTTTAGCTAAGGACTGCCTCCAGTACTGTTAAGAGCTTATTATACACGAACAGAAAGGTTGGAGTTTGATGGGAGGCGGAGTGGCCGTCCGTCTCCTGCAAGAGCTAATAAGAAAAAGAAATTTACAGCCGAGCCGAAGTTTTAACAAGCTGTGATTTTTCTTTTTCACACTAACCCATGTTTTTCTATCATGTCCGATCAAGAGTACATTAGCCCCATAACAGCACAACTCCCCACTTCTGTTGGTGGAAAAAGTTTCCACAAATAAGAGGGTCTGTTTGTTTCCAAATCTGCCTGTGGAAAATCTTTGTCTTTTGATCCGTCAGGTTGTATTTGCCACACCAAACAGAGCTGGAGCAGAGGTTTTCACTCTCTTTGATGGGTTGATACCTGCTCCAATATGTTTACTAGTATATATAAATTCTGGTCTTTCTCTATGATGTATAATTCTCACCAAATAAACCTGCAGGTTCCCCTCTCTGAGTTCATACATGTTCATGTTTCATTGTCATAAACCCTTTTCCAGAGATCAGGGTGCTTAGATAAGGAAAAAGGCAGCAGAGCATTGTAGACAATATATCTGTCAGCTTGATCACTACCATAGATGCCAAGAGCGAAATGAGTCAAGTTATATCAATTATTTTAAATTTTATGTTTTTTTCCCTTATTTGAACATTTAAGTGACTGTTTGATCTAAGTACAAACAATTGATTTTGTGTTTGTTTGCATTTTTTGCTTTCCAGCTCATAAAAATCCATTTTCACAAAAAAGATTATGTCAAAGTGCTTTACATTACAGAGACTTTATTTATCTTCATAATGTGGGCATGCAAGCTGGCATTGTTGGTTGCTAACTGTGTTGCCTGGGAACTTTTCTTCTGTCTCTATGGCAACGTCTACAGAAATCATCTTTGCTTTCCTTTTATCCTTGTTTATAATGCCAAGTTACCATAAATATAGGACTTCGAGGAGCATTTATGGTAATACATCCAGTTTGTGGGGCAACAAAAGCTTTAATTAGGCTGAATGCCAACCATATGCGACAGCAGGTAGGCTCCCTACTCGTGTGGTCCAAACACGCTTGTAAAGAAACACACAAACATGAAGGACTGTAGAAAGGTTTGCATGCTTTTTTAAGCCATGAAAGAGATTAGAGCCTTAATAAGAGGCTGTTGACATATGATCATAAGGAGATTAAGTCCTGCGTTGGTTTTCTATTTCTGCTACCATGCAGATCCTGAGAGCTAGAAAAGAAGATTGATACCAGGCTCTGCTCTCCACATTAGTATGGAGCTGGCAACCGTTAACAATTAGCCTTAACCCTAGAGCCCTTAGATGAGAGGAAAGAATGTCTCTTCCAACAGTTACTAAGTAATTTTGTGCTTCTGTTGGTGCAGAAAAAAACATTCAAGAAATAAATTTTGTTGTTTTAGATCAAATAACGTTGAACTGTTCATCTGGCCATCCAGCACATCTGCAGTTTTTATGCCCTTTTACAAAGCAACTTTAAAAAAATGGATTTTGTAGTTTCAGTTTAGTTTTAAAGCGAACTTGACCCGGCAGAAATTTGTAGAATAGCCCAGTAGCTGCAGTAAATGGACTTGATATAATAAATAAATATAACAAGTAAAGAACTTTCTCTACTGTATGTAGGTGTGCAGTAAATATTCTCTCAACAAAGCAAGCATGTCATCTCATAACTTCACTCTCAAGTCTCTAAAATAATAAACCTGTTGCCTTAAAACAATTATAATAGTGGTTCCTAAACGGGGGGGGGCTATGCTAAGTAAAATGTATATATTGTTTGTGCAACTTAAGCAAACATGGACAAATTTGTGCAAGTACAAATGGACAAACAATGATGAATTAACAAACTTTGAACCAAACAAACTGTGGTCAATGAAAAGAGGAGCCTGCAGAAATAGTTTGGGAACACTGCATTATAGCAATATATTATTTTATCCAAATACAAAAATGCTAGATACAAATTTTAATGGTAAATGCAGTTAATATACAGCATGAACCAATTAATGTGAACCTTGTTTCAATCAGTATAGACTGGCTGAAAATATCTGCTAAGAAATGTATGAAAAGAAAATTAAGACCAAACCAAAAGCTCAGATTATATCAGAATCATCTCCAAATGTTTTTTTCTTTGATTTCTGTGGTTTCTATGGCAACACTTGGGATCCAAAGTTGCACAGTGTAATAGAATCAGTCTGGAAGAACATTTCTGTTTGGATAGAGCCAGACTAACTAGTTCCCCTGAGTTTTCTATCGCTATCAGTTTAGCTATCAATTTAGCTAATGGCCTTCCACCACCTGCTCTGTGTTTTCAGATGAAGGATGATACCTGCCTTCACATCTACTTCTAAGAAAGAATTGCAAATTGTATATTTCCTTAAATGTCAAACTGATTCCTTTATCGGACACCATTATGATTTATTGGTCCTTTTAAAGACCCGTCGTTACACTGAGGCTGAGTTTAGGTGAGGACAACAACTTGGCTAATTCTGCAGACGGCAGATCAATTATGGGAGGAGGAGCAGGAGAAGTAACAGAATGAAAAATGAGCCGAGCTGAGGGGAAAGGGGAGAAAAATAGCAAGAGGGAGCTAATGAAAGCGTGGGCGGGTGGGTCAAGATGGGGGGACGCGGAGGATTAGAGAGTTAATTAAAAAATAGGAGGCTGTAGAGGGAAGGTTAGACAAAGGTAAGCAAAGACAGAGCAGGGTAAATATGAGGCTGGAGGCACAAGCAGAGGAGGAGAGAGGTGTCCGATCAGAGGAAAGAGGAGGAAGATGTGCTAAAGGGAGGGAGATGAGATTTCGAACGAGGGACCTGTGCAACTGTAAGTAGAGAAGCGAGGTTAGAGGGAGGTGGGAGGAGATGAACGGGGTCTGAGAGTGGTGCCAAGCTGTCCCAGGAGTGATGAATGAGGCCATAATGAAGTATCTGTGCTCCTCTGCCTCTGCCGCTGGCTGGAGAATAACCGCAGCTTTGGCACTGTGACGAGACCAGTTCAATCATCCCAAGAGAACACACACACACACGTACATGCACAAGCCTGAGACCAGCCCATCTTACAATGTGCACACACTGAAACTTATGACGGATGATCTGTCTCTTCCTACCACCCACCGTGCCCCGATCACACATTCTTACCTTTTTTCATCTCTACACCCAGAACAGGGGTGGCAGGAGTGTGTGGTGTGTAAAACAATCCATTGTTCTATGTGACAGGCCCGTAATACACAAGACCTTGTGGTTTTCCACAGACACCCCTTGCTCCAGTGATGGAAGTCAAGACAAACAGCACATTCTTCTTCTGCTGTAAACAAGCGGTGCTGTCCTGCGGTTTTTCGCCACTGTCACCGAGACACCGATGTGCCAGCCTGTCAGCCGACATGAAGCACAAACAATATATCTTCAGTGTGAGGAGGTGACGGTGGCTAACGGCCTGTGTCAGTCTATGTCTCACTTACATCAGAGCTTGTGTTTGCATGTTTTATTTGTTTCAAAGATGTTTGATTGTAAGCTGTAAAAGAGTTCTGTCCGGTCAGAGAATGAACAAAGGAGGCTGATTACAAAAGATAGTTCCACCCGAGAGGAAAGGTTTTACCCCGCAGGATGTTGCATTGTAACAAGACGAGCAGTGTTGCTGACTTTACCTGTCAGGGATATAATGCTGGGACTGTATGTACAAACACAACATCCTCTGCATCAGTGCTTCCCAACACGAGTTCCTTCATGCAGCTACCAAAACGCCTCCCATCTGCCCTGTGCTGAAACCATGCTTGGTTTTAAGGCCCATTTCTGCTCCCTGACGGACGTAATTTGGGGCGTCCGTTCCAAACGTCTCCATGCGTCGCTGCCTTCATGCTTCCATGCGTCGTTTCTGCTACTACGGCTAATCTCCGCTAAGCGGCAGTGCTGAGTTTATTATAAACTCCGCGATACAACGTTGGATTCAAACATCGATTGGCGGCACAAACCGCTGCTATTAAGTTGTTTCTAACCACCAACACTCCCTGAACACTTGTAGAACTTTATTTCAAAAGCTTGTGCAACTTCTAATGTTTTTTTCTCCGTCTAAATTCTTCTTCTATGGTTCTCTTCTTCCTGTTTATCTTCTTCTTCTTCCCTGGTTTGTTTCTGCTCCACTATGCTCAACACTGACCCCACGGTTTCCGGTGGTATTACTCCGTCGTCTCCGTCGAGTGACGGATGCACAAGGAGCCTGAAAGCGCACCAAAAACGCACGAAGTTGACGCAGAAGACGGACGAAACTTTCCGTGCGTGTGCATATCCGTCATCTGCGTCGAGCATAAATTGGGCTTTATGCTTTCATTCGCTGGCTTCCCATCACCAATGTGTTCTACCCGAGTCCTGTTCTTTCTTTTGATAAAACCACAGATTAGCTGTTGGAAGTATAGCCTTACTCTCCATCCATTTTCTTGCCACTGATCCAGGGTTAGGTTGTCGGGACAGCTGTCTAAGCAAGGGAGCCCAGACTTTTCTCTACCAGCCACATTTGCCAGCTTGTCCAGGGGATCCCAAAGCGTTCCTATGCCAGCCAAGAGGGATGTAATCCCTCCAGTGTGTCCTGCATCCTAACCCGATCCCCACGCCACCTCATCTGGCTCCTCTTTAGACGGAGGAACGGCGGCTCTACTCTGATCTAACTCTGAAACTCACTTGTCTTTGCAACCTTGTTCTTTCGGTCACTACCCACACCTCGTAACCATAGCCTTGCTTTTTTTTCTTCAAATGGGGACAGAATTATCTGCAGTGTGTTTTTTCTCAGGCATGCTTCATTAATAAAATGGTGCAGGTAAAATCAAGGTTACCAGGACACAAATTACTCCACTAGCTGACTGACCCCACAACAAAAATGGATGAGATGCACAAGGTGTGGCCTACCAAGCAGCTTTTTTCCCCATTTTTAGCTACGAATATACATTTTCAAATACTGTTGTATAGCAAGGACCTCATTTCAAAAGTTAATCCCATTAGGTTGGAAACCGTTGTTCTAGACATTGCATATTTTTTATTTTTTGGGGGGGCTTTTTTGTGATGCCCACAGATGTGAAGAAATGCCTCCCAGAGACTAAACGGATGTTAATTTGGAAACTCAACTGGAATCCAGAGTTCTGCGACTGGTGCTTTGCCGTGCGTTTCTCTTGCAAAGCTCTACACGCCGAGAACCTTGCACGTTTAGCTGCGTCTGCATGTGGCTGCCTGCCTCCCTGACAGCTGAGCGTAACTATCTCGATGTAGGCAGCTGAAACCTCTCACTGACCCTCTCCGATGTTATAATATTGATATAATGACACAGATTTCTGTTGAAAAGCAACTTCTCCTGAACTGTGCTGTTGATCCCGTTATGGTCATCCTTGACTTGAGAAGACATTCCTTCTCTAAAAAGGCCCCAAACCTTTTTGTGCTGGGATCTTTTTATCTTTTAATATTTGTAGACTCTAGATGCTATTTAGTAGCACACTGTCAGATTTGTGACTGTTTATCTGCAGGGTGAGGTGGGTTTTCACTCCACTGACTGTGTTTCAGAGAGGAAGCTTTGAATTAGGAGAAAATAGCACTGGATAGGCTACATCGCCTGAACTTTGTTGACGGGCTATTTTTCACTGATCCCTCCCAAAAGACCAGAGCTGGGAGGGAGAGGAGGAACTGTGATGCAAAGTAGGACAGGGATGATAGATCTCTCTTTTACCCTCCTATCTCTTTGCATGGCCATCCACAGCACACTAGCCAGCTCTTTTTGTGATTGCTTTGTATCCTGTCAAAGAATGACAGTCAAGTCGGCGAGAAAACAAACATATTTTGCTAAAGTGCCCATTACATTTGCCACAGCTGTTTTTTCCCGGGTGAATTGTGACATCAACAGTTCCTTTTATAATAGCACTTGACAGGTCACTGGACTCACTGTTGTCTTCATCCTAAACAATAAGATGCACGGTTACAAAAACTAGGAGATGCACGACTGGCCGAGACAACACCAAAAAGCCAGGACTGCCAGCTGCAGTGTCAAAGTTGTGCCTTTCAGGAAGCCAAGAATGACAAGTATAATCAGGGTTTTATGTGTGACTTCAGTAAGCAGAGTAAAGCCTGCAGCTGAATGTAAACGTCATTACATTCATTCTTAATTACCCTATTAAAGTGAAACTACAGTAAACAAGTTCAGATACACTACTGTACTTTCCACAACAGAACAGTGGAAAGAAACAGAATTTTATAAGTGTGTAGACTTAATATGGGAAATGTTAGTCAGCTCTTAGAAAACTGGCTTATGCTCCCACTTTTTGGGTATGGATTGGTCTAGTACAATGGCATCAATGAAGACAAATTAAAAAGAAAAGCCATCTCTGCATCCTTGCAGGTCTACTATTTTAATCATGGGCAATAAAGATGTAACATAATCCTTCAAAAAGGCTAAGCAATCACTCAAAGAACTAACGTTAAGTCAGCTAACCAGTATTTTTTGTTTTCCGTGCGTGCTTGAAAGGTTTGCAGGGCTTGAGTTTACAGCCTGCGGACAGGTCCAGCTGACTTTTAGGTACTTACACAGTTCATGCTCTTCATTTAACGCTGGAAACATGAGAAAGGCTTTAAACTATGAGCTAAAGGATGAACTGGAGTCTAATTTATAACATCTTGCAATGTCATTCGGTTCAATTTAACAACCTCCAGCAAGGTGCGGAGGCTGTCTTCACTGTCGTCTCTCTGTCTGTCGGTTCATCGGTTTCATTAAATTTTTTGGAAATCTCCAACGTAGTATAAGTAACAATTGATTAGGTTTTGTGGGTGACCAGAGTATTTTTGTTTAACACTAAATGTGATAACATTCCAATACCCCCTAGGACCACCAGAGGGGGTCATTTTGACACCATACTGATGCAGCTTTAAAAAAAAGGTAAAAGTTTATGGTATGACATTTATGGAGCCCAATTTTCAATCAATCAACCCTTTTAAGACTTTTTTTATCATTCAGAAATAGACAAAGCTTCATTTAAACAGTGATTAATCGATCAGGCTCATCTTTCAAATTGAAAATGTCCTATTTTCTAGCTTATAACATTCACTATCATCTAATATATAACCAAAATAAAGGTTTTTAATGTATTTTTTAAGCAATTATTATAGAAGGAACAATTAGAACAAAAATCAATACATAATGCTAGAGTAAGGAAAGCCAGTGCTGGATGTCAGCTTATATTAATTTATTGTATCGCACATGGAGAGATAATGATGAATCCACACCAGGTCATTCTGGCACTGATGCAGCTCAGTAGAAGACACATGCATTCAATGCAGCCCTGTCCAAAATGTTAGAAAACACTGCAACAGGTCATCCTCTAGTTACAACTAAATGTTATAATCCCAGATTGGTTGACCCTGATCATGTGGGGCTTTTTGAGGTTTATTGAGCAGATCGTTAGTCGGGCATTTTACTAGAATCTGCTACTTCATTGTAGCCTTTTTATCTACCAGAGCCACAGAATATAATCTAAACTCTTTGCAGAGTAAGTGCTTACTCACAACCAGATCAATCCTGCAGCACAAAGAGAGCTTGTATTGCTTGTGTGTTAACTTTCACACTATCAGTTCCCCAGTTATACACACATAAATACTCAAACACACGCAGCTAGAATTGGAGCGTGTCCTGGCTTATCGTGTTCAGGGTGGTGTGGGTCACTACAGCACTCTGCTTATGAGCGTGTATTTTGGCGTTGCTTTAGACAGACAGCCTGTTGATCCTTCTTGTTCCAAACAAGTTATCTTACCAGCGGCGAAACCTCGGCACAGTGTTGCGCCTTTCTTCACCGCCGCTGTGAGCTCTTCTTTTCCTTCACCAAATTTTCATCTTAGGGTTCTTCATTTACTCTCTGTCAGTCTGTTCTTCCTGTATTCATCTGCCAAATCTACAAAGCCAAATACCACAGAGCAAACATGCACACAGAGACGGAGCATGAGCTGTTGTCGCAATGAATAGTTGAGGTTTTGTTGTGTCTCTCTTACTAGAGGAGCTTTGCATGCAGTCTTGTTTGATTTCTGAAGCTGGAGGACGGAGTGAGAGATAAACATTCAGAGTAACAGAATACAAAGGAATGTGGAGCAGAGAAATAGCCTGAAGAAAGCTGTGAAAGATGCATCTCCACCACTAGGTTTAAATTATTTTACTGTGAGATTTCTATACTCCACGTGTAGAGAGCTTCATATATACAAGATTAAAGCGACTGAGCGGGAAAACCAAGCCACACAATGCCCTCCCACAGATTTAGCTTCCAGTTTATTGTAAGTAGCTTAGTGTTACGTCTAATGCAGCTTTATGTTTTCCTTTTTTTTGTTTCCTTTTTCACTTTGTGATTTACTAACAATTCCTGTCTGGATTTGAGGTAGCAAAAGAAATCTGCCTAATAATGAGTGAATGCTGCTGCCAGTGTGGTTCTAAAAAACTGACATTTCCTGTGTTTGTGTGTGTGTGCCTGTGTGTGTGTGTGTGTATGTGTGTGTATCCCCAACAGAGCGTGTAACGTTAATGAGAGGGCCAGAGACAGGCCCTGTCACCAGCCTTCCAGTCGGGGCCAGACCTTAATTAGCACGTAAATGCTTGGTGCAGACCTGGCTATGATACTGTAGGGTCAAGTAAAGTTGCACGCTCACACACGCACGCACATACACACACACACACACACAGTTATGTTCAGACAGTAAGCTTATGAATGCATATGCTGTTCAGAAGCACAAATATGCTCACAAACTTTACCCAAATTCCTGCCAATGTGCAGGGGGGAGCATTTAAACTGAACTGGAAGTGTGTGAATGAGTGTGTGAAGAGAGTCTTTTAATTATTACCCATCAGACAGAAGATTTCATTCTCAGAACAAAATCCACATTTTCCCACTGCCTAACCAAGCCGACGCTGCAGATAAGAAGCAGGAGTTTCTGTATGGCTCTTATCTGTTACAATGTGACGAAATTGCCCCATTGAGTAAAAATCCATCGGAAAGAGCTTAATCTCTATTTTCTCCTCACTCATTTTTATCTGCAATTTGCCTAGTTATTTTACAGTTGCACCTTTTACCCTCATATACAAACATGCCCATCAATGCTGGTGACATCAAGGTGTAAAAGTGGCCACTGCCTTCAACCCCCAGCTCCCAGACAGAAGTCAGAAAGGGCCCCACTGTTTGGTTCGGGTCAAAGCTAGTTAGTGGAGAAAGTTTGGTTTCCTCCTCTACAAAGCCCATCCCCCCACGCCTCAATCCATTCATCCATCCATGCAGGAGCTTTCTCCCGACTCAATGCCATTACCATAAAACACACACACACACACACACACACCGACAGAGCCAGAAGCCTGATGGTGTCTGTCTGCCTCTGCATCATAAAGCAGCACGTAAAGTCAGAGGAGTTTGGGAAGAGGGCCTGGTCCTTTGAAGTTGGATAATGACCTCTAACTTGTTGCTTTCTGACAGCGTCTCCTTTCCTCTATATTCGTCCTCACACTCATGCCTCCACAACATCCTACTGCCGCTAAAGGAAACACTTCCTGTATACTTGTGCACTCTTTTTCCTTTCTTTTATTTTTTTTCCCGTCTCAGCCTGTTGATCTGTGGTAAGGTATTGCTGGTGGCTGCAGTGGCATCATGCAGAGAGAAAATGATCCCTCATGATGGCCCTGACTGATGTAATCAGACCAGACCGCAGGCCCCCACACAGCGCTACATGCGGCTGTAAACCCCCATCAACAAGCATTCAAAGATAATAGGAAACAGATTCAGACTATTAATTAACCTGGGTAATACAGTTACTGTAGATGCAGCTCTGGTATATGGTGAGCTACACACACAGTCATCTCCATGCAGAATTATTTGGCTAAACTCTCTTTAGTCAGTGGTGGGAAATTACAGTGACCAGAAAAGCTTCAACAGAGACATCTGAACCCCCCCTGCAAGAGTTTGACAGAACACAGGCTTTTGTGTTGGGCCTCAGGTCGATAAATTGGAAATGCACTTGCTGGATGTCTCATTGAAGCCGCTGGAGTTCCTGCCATTTGTCTGTAATAATGTTTGCCCTCCCTCTTCCTCCAACGCTCATGTTTATCAGCGTTGCCATGTCTGATGCTGTCTCACAGGTGGGTGGTCTCGAATAATGAAAGGCACTGAGATGGGGGCTCGTAGATGTGAATATCGGCTTCCCAGTTGGGTCCATCATTTATCTGGCTGTGCTGCTTTTTTCAAAATTCTGTCAAGGCCATTTCTCTCACAAGCCTTCAGGCTGGTGTGTATCTTCTCTGCCAGCACCTTATTTAACCTAAATCTGTCTCATTCCACACTAGACAAAGATGCCTTTTCATATTAGACAGCCTCTCTCTCTCCCTCTCTCTCTCTTTATCTCTTCAAAGTCCGAAACAATCACCAGACTTGACATTGTTCCAGTCTGATACTGCACTGGGCCAAACATCCTGCACTACAGATTGTTGAAGCATTCGCCTTCAGTGCCATTATAAGTGGTGTGTTGATTTCAGCACAGGACAGACAATGGCACATGCTCTGCTTATAGATGTTCAGATGCCAGAGTTTATGTTGGACTAGATAAGACGTTTTCGACCACCTGCTTCTTGGCGCAATTATTCTCAATCTACAAACTCACTGAGACAAACTTTTGGTCAATCTGAAAATATGCTGACATATTGGTCTCAAATCTGCAATTCTGCATACTTTCTACCTTTTCAGCATATCTCAGGGAAAGTGAAGGTGGCTTTACATCAGCATGGTTGCACTTCAGATATTGTGTTTTTTAAAGTGCAAGTCAAGCTTCAGCGAAGCACCGGTGCAGAGGATAGTACTGACAGCTCAGACATGCTGTTAGCTTCTGCTTTGTAGTATCTCTTTTGTATGTGTGGATTTGCTCTTACATCTTCTGCTGCACTCCCCATACCAGCATCATTGTTTCTCTGTTTGTACTGATTCTAAATGAAGCTGTGCCCACATGTTCCTGAAGTGGTCTGACGTCTCTGTGGAAGGCGTGAACCGGCATGCTTGAGAAAAAATGTCTCATGTGATCTGATGGGTCTAGACAGACCCTGTTCCAGAGTGATGTGAGCATCAGGGAAAGAAGAGAAGATGAAGTTTTGCAGCCATCATGCCTACTGCATAAGCCTGTGGCGGCAGTTTATAATCTGGGGTTGCTACAGTTGCTCAGGTATAGAATCAGCAACATTGTGTTTCTAAAGACTGAAATCTGCTGAGTACCTGAATACTGCGAATGAGCAGGTCATTTCATGAATTGATATTTTTTCTTTCCTGATGGGAAGGCAGTGGAATGGTCCTCATGGCACGCCCATATTCCAAGATAACACCAGGATTCACAGGGCTCAGATTGTGAAAGAGTGGTTCATGGAACATGAGACATCATTTCACACATATCGGCCACCAGAGTCCAGACCTGATCCTCTTTCAGAATCCTTGGGATGTGCTGGAGAAGACTTTACGCAGTGGTCGGACACTTCCATCATCACAACAAGATGTCGCATCACTGGATGGAAGTAAATCTTGGAACATTTATGAAGCTTCTAGAAATTATTGCACAGAGATTGCTGCTGGAATCAAAGGCGGTGCATGAAATCTTAGTGTGAGCTTTGTTTTGGTTGTGACTTTCGTCTTGGCAAAGTAGTTGTATATATGTCGGTGTTTCAATGTTTGCTATTAAAACACCACAAACCCCAGCAAGGCTGTAATCTGGTGACTATAGAAACACAATCATATGTTGCATCTACCACTTTCATGATGTAATCATCTGGTTTTAACCATAGCTTCACATGTTTTATGTAGTAGGTCAGCTGTTAGAAATTTTCCTAATTGCGTCGTCATCCACACCCAGTCCAAAGCCACCATAACTCTGCCACATTCAAATAAGATCTTTGGTTTCAAACAACCATTTCTAAATTCAGAACTACAGACACAACTAAGCCAAGAGGGGAGCCTTGTATCCTTGGCTGTTTCTTAATCAGAAAGTCCCTGTGGAGGCACATTGTTCTATAGTTTTGGCTTTTTCAGAGTAACAAAGACAGTGATTTGGGAAAAGCTTTTTTTAAAATGTCATTTTAATGTAAATTGTGATGGAAAAGAAACACCCCTATCAATGTTTCAAATTAAATCCAACTCAGCATGTTGATCGGCTATGATAATTGCTTGATAGTCCGTCATTTCTCCATCAGATAAATTGACACTTCAGAAAGACCACCGGTGGTTTTGGCTGCATCCTTCAGACCAAGTGGCAATGTTAATCTTTTATATATAATTTATGGCAATATCTAATCTTGAATCGCTCAACGGGGTTTCTGCTATGTACTATTGGCTCTACATCACTGCCTTCCTGTACCTTTTAACTCTCCTGTGGCTTTACCGAGCCAATAAAAACCCAAATTCTTACCAAAAAAAGAATAAGTGCTATCTTTAATCTGGCATTTGACAGAGAACCTTAGATTTATTTAGGGCAAAGCACAACTGCTTTGAATTTAAATCCTGTTCTTATGTCTGTGGGAAGGATGGGAGGGTAAGGGGTGTACTCACATAGACACAATAAAATATGCACACCCAGTCCATGGTTGTGTCCCCGACCTCTGAGGTTTGGCTGAACGGTAGACCATGATGGAGCTCTAAGTGGGTGCAGGCAGACCAGATGTGGCTGTCTAACCCCACAGATCTAACAAGTGGCTGCTTGGCTTGAAGCCTCACCACTTCTCAGCTGCTTAGTATTCTGCCTAGAAAACCGAGCTGGTCACGGTAGTAAGCCACCAATAGGGTGCTGACCCCAAACAGAGGAGGTTTTCAGTAATGCTGTGGGTCTGGCCATCTTAAAGCTTCATGTTGACAAAGTTTATTAAAGCCACATCCTCATGTCTTGGTCGGTGTGTGTACTGCTCGTTAAGATTTAATGCGGCTTGGGTCAGCGACAGAAACAGGCTGTCATGGACAGTCCCAAAACCTTCATGATCTCAGTCAGATTATTCTGGGAAATTTTAGCTTTTTCCAGCACGTTGGTTTGATTTTAGTGCATAATTTATTTTGAATTCTACTACCCTATTCCCTTTTTTTTATTTTGTTCACAAAGCATTGTCTCCTTGCTGTCATCTTGAATAAAACGGTACAAAGAAAATGCCATAACCATAGATTTTACAACAAATCAAATATAAAAAAGTTTTTATTTGGTCTGATTAAAAATAGCCTTGGCAACAAAGGAAACGTTAACTCCTGATACCAGAATTTAAATGGATGGTGATTTACTGTGGACGTTGGCGGAAATTTTTCAGAAAACTGAAGATTCATCCTGAAACTATGTTAGCTTGGCATTAACACTGTAAACAAGGGACACAGCAAGTTATCTTTGTCTATTTTATACTGTGCTCCTAGTTTAAACAAGACATAATGGGTTGGAAGAGGGCAGCTGTACAGTAGATGTGCTGGTTGGAAAATGTTTTTGCTTCAGGACAGTCAGGCTATTACCCTGCTAACAGAAAGCTAACAGTCAGCATCTCCATGCAGGAGTCTCTTTAAAGGCAGATAAACCCACAAAACAACAAGGCAGGAGGAAAAAAACATTGAACTCTCCTACTAAGCTATGGTTGGCCACTGTTTCTGATAAGCGTTACTTTCCTGGGTAAAAATTTTTACCGTTTAAATTGACCGCAGGAGTCGGCTACACTCAGCCGGACTGAAAGATCGGACTGCCCCTGCACACACTAATACATCGGGTAAATTATGTTATTTTTAAAACATAAATTGGTGTTGCTGTCAGTTTCAAACCTACATGTGGGCTGCCAAATACTATCCACCCATCCAGATATCCATTTTCTATTCCATCTTATTCCAGTGCGGTGTTGTGCATGTGGGAGCCTGTTAGGCGAGAGGCAGGAAAAGCTACACCTCGGATAGGTTGTCACTCCATTACAGGACCAAAACACTGATAACCACTCAAGCTAACACGCAGTCTTTCGGAATAATTGAGAATAGCTACCTAATGAGTGTGTTTCAGGACTGTGGGAGGAAGTTGGAGTACTCTGAGAGAACCTCTGCTTGTACAGGGAGATCATGGAAACTCCACACAGAAAAACCCCAGATGAGGTTTATCGACTTCTTGCTGTGAGGCAACAGTGCTGCCAAATGCTAGTGGTAATAAGTTTCTCCTAGGGAAGTTACTCTCAGGGACATGTTTCCCAGAATTTTACTACCTGAAGTTCAGTATCCTCCACCTGTGCTGGAAGTCCCAGCCACTTTGATGTAAAGTTGTCCAAAAGCCCTCAAGCTGATCAGAATTTTCAGTCCGACACAGGAACTCTAACGTTTGCCGAGCCTGCCGAACACGAGGGTGACAAATTTCAACCCTCTGCTCTAAAATAGTCATTTGCAGCTGAGGATTCTTGTAGTGTGAAAATCTCAGCGGAGAAAGAGACACATTGACTTTGTAGGATGTTACTCAGCTGATTTCTCATCTTTCAGCAGGCAGGCTTTTCTTGCCTCTTCTCAGGCTTCATGAGGCTTCCCTTGGAAAAAAACAAAAACCATGCTGGAGTCACAACGGAACAAACCATGAACAACAGGAATAAAATCCCATCAACAGATTACAGAGCCGAGCATGACTGAGTTTCCAAAAATATGTAATACATTGCACATGGGCACTAAATGTTTCCCAGATGTGAGAGGTTTGTGTGTTGTTCAGGGACTGCTGTCTGCACTCTGAGATCGGTGCTGTGTCATCAAAATGATGCTCTTTCATATCTGCCTCCCAACACAGGAAACATTATTCATCAATTGTTTGTCTACACATCCACCTATTCATTTTTCTCATTTAGATCCGCGTAAGCTCGCAATTATTCTCCACAAGCCCTGCAGATTCAACGTATTGACCAGAAATTGTTTAAGAAAATGAAAGTCTGTCCCGATAGAATCAGTTCAAATATTCTCACTCTTGATTTTTATAGGTAATCAATAAAGCTCACAATAGCAGAGCAGCACTGTGATCTCTTGGTAAGATCTGTGGCATGTGGAGGATCAGATGGACGAGCAGGGTCAGTCGCAACAGCTAAATGCAAAGTGGCTCATGATCAATAGAGCAATGACTTGTTTTCTTTTCTATTTTTCTGTGTTTTGGGGTTTGTGCCTAGCCTGGAAGTCCACCACTGGCCATATTGACAAATCCTCCTGAGTGACTGAGACCATGTAGATGTACAGAGGGTCTCCTGGATCAGGGCAGCAGGGAGTCAACCTGCATTTCCACAATAGTGCATCAGGAATTAGACAAATCCATAGCTTGTATGAATGTGTTGGCTTGTAGTTTGGCTGCAGATGGATGGGTTTGGTGATACCATGCTCTCCCCCCTGCTCCTTGTACGCTTTTGTTCCTTATTGTGTTTCTCTCCAAAGCACCGTGCTTTTCACACCACCTTTTATGCATCCCTCTCTCTGGCCCGGCCGGCCTTTTGCACGTCGATGTTGCTTTTATGATCTGCTTTTATGATCTCTCTGTTTCTCTCTGGAGAACTTCTTGGTTTGCTGCCAGGGTGGAATATCAGACCGAATGTGAATTCTTCAGACGCCAGCATCAAGTCTTGTGGCTGGCACAGACTTGGCAATGCAGATACACACACACTTATAAAAACACACACACATTCACAAAGAGCTGCCTTTCCTGTCCAGAGTGTATTCTGCTGGCTGGTATGCTGACCCACATACCAGCCAGAAGCCAGAACAGGCACCAAACACTCTTAAGCTGCAGCGCTGTGATGTGATTAGACATGGTGGATATCAACTCTGTCATTTTTTTTTTCAGACTAGTGTGTCAGTCTTTTTGTACAAGCATTCTTCTCCCAGTTCAAGGAGAAAGTCTGTCCCCTGAAGCATGAATTTAACAGGTTACAGTAGCTTGTAAGGACACTGCGATGGCTGCTTGCTGTGTGCTGAATGTAAGTCTGTTTGGATCCATCATGTGTCTGTCTGGTAACCATTTCCTCAGTGTTTGACTTCCAGCATCTTGCTCTATGCGTGCCTGCCCAGTATCAACACCTTCAGTGGTCACTTGTATTATGTTTTAGGGAGCAGCTGCAATATTTTTATCCTTAAATCAGCCATACAAAGGCTCTTAAATAAGAAGGAATTTTCTTAGAGGGAATGAGGCTGATGATTTGGCTGCTACTCTTAAACTGTTTTCATCTACATATTTCTGCTTCGCATGTGTGAGAATCAGGCGACTGAAAAGGTGACTGTGCTGCATTCAATTCACTAAGAAATTAGATTCTCTCCCATCTTTCTATCCAAGTGAGTCTGTGAAACCTCGCTGTCATTTCATGCATAATGTGTTTTTGGTGTGTGACCTTGTTCTTATCCCTGAATACTTGGCAACCTTGTCTTATTCCTCATTCTTTTTTCCAGTCAGTCAAACAGAAACCGCTTTGATTCTCAGGTCTTCTTCTGACAGGTTTTAATCCATCACACACTGATCTACCTTTCCCCATTTTGAACAGTTAAATAGAAATCTCTTTTCACAGTTCTGTGCATTCTTGCCTGGACCGTTTTGCAGCATCTGTGTGCTTTCTGTAGGATTGTGTGTGAGCATAAGCGAACGTGTGAGCAGCAGGCTGTGATGTCATACGCGGTCAACAGAAGGACAGTATTATTATTGTGTCTGGACCTCCACATGGGGTGTAAGAGGTCTGTTTTCAGCTTCCTTGTGCCTGAGAAGTGCTGCCTCAAACGGGCTACACAGAGGCCCGTCTGTGGCCTGGAGAACCCGAGGAGTGCCAGGAGCCCGCGGGGCGAATAAATACACTGTGAAAAGAGTGTTAGGAGAGGTGTGAAAGAAATCGGAGGGCGAGACAGTGGGTTTGTGTGGAACTGTTCCCTCCCCTTCACCTCTGCTGTAGCCACACATGCTCTCTCTCACAGTCTCACACGCTTGCACTTTTCCTTTCACGTCCACACTTCACATGAAGGTTCACTATTCAAATAAACAGAAGCTGAAGCATCGGGCCAGGTCTGGAGCTAGCCTAGTAGGATTTTCTGTCAGGGTGCTGCTCTCTTTCACGACTCCATGGAGCTTTAAAAAAGGGATGAAGTAGATGACAATAAAACTGCAGATGGATAGGAGCTTAAATCTGACCTTTTGAGAAAGACAATTTTCCAACACCTGGCATCCAAAACAAGCCGGCAGTGTATATTAATAGGCGGTAGAAGTGATGGACTGAAGGTCTGTCTTTCTAAAATGCATTCACTTGGAAAGTTTGACCTCAGTTTGCTAAAAGTCTTTAATGGGATTTGAGTCTGTGAGTGTGGATCGTTCAGTGTGACTCATCCCTCCTCCCGTGCCATTTCTGCAGCCTTGCCTGTCCTTGTGTGGGTCTCTGCTTCCTCTGGTCTCAGCGCTTCACAGCAATCAGTCAGTAAAGCTCCAAATTCAGCGGTTTCAACTGCCTCTGATGAAACACACTGCAAGCTTGTCACGTCCTGGAAATGGCAATTCTCCAATCTATACTTCCCACAGGCCTTCTGTGGAGAAGAGCTGTACTGCCTTTATTAACGGGAACATGGTGTGGTGTGTATGTGTGTGGAATCTTGTTGGGGTAAACAATGTAACCAGATTATATAGGATTATTTAGCTTAAACCAGGCTGTCGTAAATGTAAATAGGTTAGTGGGTTGAGTGATTTTACTTGTCTATTCTTTTTTAATTTTAGTTCTTTTCTTTTGTTCAGTACTTTTCAAATGACGATGGGTATATTTGAGGTTGTTGCCTTATTTCGACCTATGAGCCCACTGTTTTTAATTCTATGTGATTTAAAGGGCCCTGACAGGTCATTTCCTCAATATAAAAAAAAAAACTCCTTCCAAAGTTGGAAAAATAATCATTTCTAATTCAAGCTTTCAGTCAGTTGAAATTTACGGATGATGATTTCCATATTTCTCCATATTTTTTCTGTCTCCTCATCCCTTGCACAGATTCCTTAAGCAAACTGTAAATGCATTATGTGGACGTGTCTTTGTTTTTGGCTACAGATCAGTCTGAATGTCTGCAAAGCAAAGTCAGCCTTAAGTTGCTAATTAATGCTCTTCATGGAAAGACTAAAGAGATTTGAATAATGCCAGTGCCGCCCCTCCCACCACAAATAGGTTGCAGCTTGTACTTAGTCTGTAGATAGAGCATCACTGCAGCAAGTCAGACCTCAAGGTATAGCCTACTCCTACTTGGCGATTGTGACTCATGTTATAGCATTTTTGTCATCATTAATTTGACTGGAAACCACTGGCATAAACACAGACTGGCTCCTGATGATAAACATTCATTTAGACATTCATTTAGTTAGTTAATAGGGGTGTTGAAAGAATCTTTTTTCATACATCCAGTTGAATTGTGTAGATGGCAATTGCAAATCAAACTCATGTTGCAGTTTTACAAAAGCAGAACATCCACTTTGTGGACATTTTGGAAAGCCTGCGGTCTGACTCCATGTTCCTGCTCGGCTCACGAGCCCTTCACACTGAAATATTCAAGATTATCGCGATAACATGTTGGATTAAATTTAAGAGGACATTCTGTAACATTTTCTGGTCTCTGCTGGTTAATATTGATATCTGCATGTATATTTGTGCTATCACATATAATCTGACATGTTCTCTAAGGCCGAGATTTTCAGATCTCACATGACAGTCGGACAAATGGCACCGACTCGGCATAAATCAGCAGCTCCAGCAGAGAAACTGGCCTCACTGACTTTTTGTTCTTTGAATCAAATTAAATGGATGTAGCAGCCAATCAAGTTCTACACAATGACTCATTAATTTGAGTCAGGTGTGTTGGAGCAGGGATACATGGAAAACCTGGAATGCGACCCTTGTAGGACTGAACTGAGTATCCGTGTTATAAAAATTTCCCACCTGAATTAATGAAATAAAAAACCGTCTGTGTGAACGCTTCGCTAACTATAGAATGACATGCTTTTGTCAGTTTTTTAGAGGCTTTTTGACACACAGTGGCTATTGTTATTGAAATATTTGTATGAGAAAGTTCCTTTTTGAGAAAAATATCAGAGCATAAACCATAATGAAAACACAATTTGGTATAAAAATTTTGTTTCCAAACACAAGCTACTTTGTTGGAATTTCACACTATCCTTACTTTTTTTACTCTAATAATCTCTAGGTGACATTAGTAGATACTGTACTGGTTATATTCTCTTTACATCTTTAAGACTCCAAAGAGGCCTTCTTTTAACACTTTTATTAAGACTTGATGTTCTGTATGAAAAAGAAGTGATAGATTCTTAATTAATTCTATAGCTGATTCGGATTACAGTGCAGCTTATGAGTGTGTTATCATTATTATTAAATCAACATCTAGTCAGTTGATGTGTGAATGTTGCCTCTGCTGAGGGCTGTAAGGTAATTTGTTGAGGTTTAGTTGGTGAAAAAAAGATGTGAATGAAGCTAAAAGCTAAACCAGTAGAGTCAATGAATCAGTGCTGACTCCCACCCTTTTTAGCTTGTTCTTTAAGAGGAGGTAAGGAGCGGGAACATCGGTGGAGGCTGAATGAAAGCTGAGTCAGAGAAGTGGCTGCAGGGTGCTGAATGTGGGAGGTGAGGAGGTGGGTGGTTCATTCATGAGACCACAAATTTATTCTGTATCAGAGCTGTGGCTTCATGCATTGCCGGGAGAGAAATGAGAGACTTTTGTGAAATACTTTACAGCATCTTTAAAAACAGGACTTTATTCATTGCAGATGTGGAGGCAAAGAAAACATGAAACTTAATCTCTTCTTCTAAAGCATGGCAACAGGAATAACGATCACGTCAGTTTCATTTCTCTGCTCCTAATCACATCCTATTTTGACGAAATAGGATATAATTCCTTTACGTTTTCTCTTTTCCTCCAAACCCCAGCTCGACCCAATTAGAACTGGAATCAAACTCCACTTGTACATGAGAAAAACTCACTGACAAACACATTTGTTGGACGCAACATGCTGGAAACTGGGTAAAGTTCTGCTGTAGACTTCTGCCTACAGACGAGATGGATGATCTGATGGATAGACAGAAGTGGAGGGGCTGGGGTGTATTTTTCCTATGTGCCGAGGAGCACTTGTGTAAGTGGGCCAGGAGGGGCGAAAAATAGCTTTCAGTCCCCATGAGGAGTCATTCTGCAAGGTCACCTCATTGCCCTGGGCCTTAATGCGTGAAACTAAGTGTCCATACTCTTCCTGTCTGCCCCCTCCCTCCTCTCTGTCTTTTCCTTTCTGTCTGTCTCCCTCTTATTTTCCCTCTTTGGCTTAATGACTTACACAGGCCTCCGTATCTGCAGGGAGACTAGAGTTTGTGTGCTAACGAACCCCCAAGCTAATTAGAATTACAGCCAAGCTGGCCGCTTTCCTCATTTCCTTGACATTTCCCTCCTTTTGGACAAATACAATTTCACCCCCACAACCCAAGCAGAATTAATCCAGTTAGTGTTGGGCACAGGATGAATAATGGCCACTTATCTGCTGGGAACATGGATATAGAGGGGCTCTTGGGTGGATACCTGCCGTAAGCCCCCGTCTTATGTCTCACCAAATCGGCTTTCTGGGCAAAGTAGTTGGACCAAAGTACTGCTGGGTCATTACAAAATCGAGTATGGTGGGCATTTAACTGAATGTCAGGCCAGTGAACTTTATGGCAACTCTGTCCTCTTCCTTGTAACTCAGTGCAAGTGTTCCCATGAGTCATTACACTTCTAATGTAGCATAAGGGTAGTTACCCAGCAGTGTGTAAGCAAACAGCGACACATCAGCCCACAACTACCGGTACTATCTGCAGTGCTTCACAACAGCTTCCGCTTCATCTCCAGAGTGCCACCCATGAGTGTTAGCCGTAGTTCTGCTTTGGAAGCAGAAACAGCTGGTTGTTCATGTGATTGGTCATGTGAGTAATATGTTTACAAATGTCAGCACTGATTCCCGAAAGGCGTCTCCATCTGGCCTAATCTGCATGAACTCTTTGTCAAGAGCGGCAAAATCTACCTACAGCGAGCAGAGTTTCGCAAAATTTAAGGGGCTGTTTTGAATTTGAATTCATTTTATAATGTGCAGCTTTTTTAGAAAAAAAAAATCAGGGACCAAAGAGGTTTTACATGTCAGTAAGGCGTGAAAGTCACCGGAGAAGTGATGCACAGCCAAAATGAGAGCCTAGTTTTGTTTTGTTTTTTTAATTTTGGGCTTCACATATTCTGAAGCAGGAAGAAAAGCTGTATGGGAAGTGAGCTCTTTCCCACTGCCAACATGTCTGAGCTATCAGCTGTTGGGGTGAGTCCCAGCTGCCTCATGTGTTGACTCTACACTGATAGCCATCAGCATTTGCCACATAAAAGGAAAGGAGATCAGTGTTTCTAAAAAACCCAGATGAGAGGGTATGTTGGGATATCAGCTACGTTTCATATCAAGATAAAGACATTGATTTATCAGGAGTGTTTTTCCTGACTGTCTCAGATCATGTTCACATTAGTTCCTTTCCTGGTAATGGTATTACATGATAAATGTTCTCCTAGGATAAGGATAAGATCCTTTGAGCCTGTAAGACTTGCATATTTCAGATAGACTCCTGGCCCCGGGGAATATGTATTTACAATATCGCTCATCCTGTCTCCTGATAGAGACAGAAGCTAATATGTTCATAAGTAAGCTTAGACAGGGAGTAAACGTGTTTGGCTAACTGTCTAAAATTACCGAGCAGTGACTCTCTGAGCATGCCAGCGCTCCAGGCAGGCGTTGCTATCTTAGGTATGTCGCCTGAGCTGGCCTTGGTGCCTTCTTTATTTTTCTTTTTTTTAATTCTTCATGTGGCATTTGGAAAAGCTTACCTCAGGTTTGAGAACCGTTTTTATTGAACAAGGGAATGACTTATTGAGAGCATTGGTGTGGTCCAAACCAGCTGGACAGTTCTGTGGTCTCTCGAAATACAAGACGATGTCACTCCGGGTTCCTAGTAAAATCTTGTGGATAGCCCCTAAATACAGCCTGAGCTGTAACTGATACTGTTATGTTTGCAAAGAGATGGTGAGTATATGTTTTCATGTGTAAGATATGGTGTCGACTTGTAAGAGGAATCTAAGACTGCAGACAGCTTTCACTACAAAGCAGGACCTCAGAAACAATATTATAAAGAATTATTACCCAAGCTGTTCTCCATCCAAGCAAGTGCTTAGGAGTTTGATTTCAATAAATATGTTTTAATTAATTTTAAAAATCGAATTATTGTGTTAACTGAACTAAATCAGACTTTAAGAAACATGTCGACATGTAAGTTTGGCTGAAGTAGAAGTTAATGTCCAGTTAAAAACACACTGTAGGAAACAAAGTGGCTCAGCCCTCTGCACAAACTCCGCAGGTAACGGAGGACGCTTGGAGGTAGCAGCAACATCACAAGGAGAAACTGTGCTTTTTACTTGTTAAAATGGTAAAGTGTTCATCAATACTACATGTCTTGAGGTTTTCTCCTCTTTTTCCTTATTGTAGGGAGTCTTTGTAAGATCTGCCTGGCACAACAGATGAGAACTAGCCCTTTGGCTAAAATCTGGCATATTTAGAACCGTTCCTTTGTTTTTAAGATGCTCTTTCCTGCCAAATAAACAAGTGAGGTAAAGTCAAATAATAGCACACAGCTCATGTATTAAGCAACACATCAAGCTGGCATATAGCACTGTACACAACGGTTCATTCAGCTGATCTGACTCCATGCACGGATACAGCCGCCTCTGTTTGCCACATGTTAATTAAAGGAGGGACTTATTTGTATCCGATGAGTTGCCATGGATATATTAAGTTCTGTGTTTACATGCAGGACTTACATGTCTGTTAGTCCTCTTGAATTTTTTTAATTCTCTGGATTACTTAGATTAAATATTCATTTCGTTTTCATTGGTCTGTAAATCTTTTGTCTTGTCTCCAGTTAATGCCTTCTTCTTATGTTAAGCAGCACTGTTGTGTTTACAGGGTTACTCTCTCCATGTGAGCATGCAGGTCAGCTTCCTGCTGCTCTTCAACCCCCCTCCCTGTGTGTCCTCCTGCCCCGACTCAGTATGCAGAGGGAAGTGTTTTAATTCACATGTAAATTCTGCCAGAACACCAATCATTCAGGCTACTAATTACACTCAGTGTTAAGATGCTGACTTGCTGACATCACACCAGGATATTTAGTATGCAGGGAGAAGCTGCGTCAGGCTGGAAAGAGCCCAGACGTACACAGGAAGTTAACCAACCGTCTTTCAAACAAAAAACTATATTCGATTATCTTTCTAGTTAATAAATACCACTGATGCATCTCTATAAGAATATGCAAACTCCTTGTTGGTTAACATCATGCTGTAGTCATCAGTGGACTTGGGATGATTGCACCACTTTTTTATTTTTTATGTTTTTATTTTATCTAATTTATACAGATTTAAAGAGATTGTAGCAGTAACTATCAGTCTTTATCAGTTTAAAATCTGTTTGAGGAAAAAAAACAAATGAACCAACAACAGCTTTGAATCTTTCTGAAGTTCAGTGTGAATGTTCATTACCAACCTCAGACACAAACTTACAAACAAAGCTTTTACCCAGAACTTTCCATCAAATATAATTTTGTTCCCAACGAATTCAATGAAATCCGGTTATTTTGCTTTTGAAATAAAAGAAAACCACTTAATTGGTCTGTTTGGTAAAGATAAAGTCTGGGTGTGATTTCCGTTTTGAAAAGCCGGACCGGAAACGATGAAGTCATTCCTTCTGACTTAACGCAGTTAAAGCTGCTCGGGCCGAAGCGCTGCTGCCGCTCAGTGGGTCGTTCAGCAGCAGGAGGAGCAGCTCGGGCCCCCTCGTGCTTTTACGCGCAGAGTAGACTGCCCCGCGCCGCTCTCCGCTCTTCATAGGACTTTTCCGGACCGGAGATTTTCCTGGTGGAATCTGCGCTCTCGCTTTGGACCTGATTTTCCCTGCAAAGAGGAATCTCTTTCTGTTTACGCACTTTAAGGTGGTTGGCCCCGCGTTTCCAGAAGTCCTGGCTGTATGTGCGGAGAGCAGTAAGAGGTGGGGGTTGGAAAAATAGGAGTTTTTTTTAGACGGAGGGGATAGATGTAGCAGAGAGGTGCGGATCGCGCAGCGGGCGAGACTGCCGTGTTTTCGTGGCAACGTTGTGCTGCTTGAGTTGTGTGACAAATTCTGCAATGAGGAGCGTGTGTTTTAAAGCCCGCAGCAAGTCAAACACCGAAGTCAGTGCCATGGTTTTACTCAGTTCCAGTTTGTAAAAAGGTAAGCAGCCATGTATCTTTCTCCTATTCCTTTCCGTAGCTTCTTTTTTTTCTAAACGCAAGCCATAACTATTTTAGGGTCTTGAAAATGCGTAAAGGCACGCATATGGCTCCACGTCTGTGTCCGTAGACTCTAACCTCTTTGGGATCCGTGCTCTAGCTGTAGGACAAACATTTGGAGCCAATTGAGCTGAGATCTGTAGAATCTTTTAAATAAGTTGTCTTTCCTCAAGATTTTGTCTTTAATCGGAATGCGTTCCTATTACAGCTTTCCCCCCGTGGACGTGCTCTCACTAGTTTATGTCCCCCACCCACCCCCCGTGGCGCATTGGTCAGACGTTGTGTTGTGTCTGTGTGTCTGTGGGCCATATGGATCGCTCTCGAAAGTAAATGAACTAATTATGAATATGTAAGCCGTGTCTGGAACTTTGTTGCCCCCTTTAAGGCTTGTTTTTTTTAAGTGGCCACCCCCTCGAGTTGATTGTTATTATGCAGTCATTGTTTGAGTTCAGTTAGTGGGAAGCTTATGGAGTTTGCTGCAGACTGCTTTGGAAACATCACAATAACCGATACAGGCTAATTGATCCGTTGAGATGGTTTACTTATTACATGCATTTAGCAGTGAAAGGCGCGTTGCATTAGCACATGAATGGGATGACAGGTAAATAGTGAGTAGCTGCAAGATCACTGATTTGAGAGCAGCCACAGATGAACTATACCAACAGGAGCTGAAGAGGCTCAGGCAGCATGGCTTTTTGACATTCACAGTTTGCTTTTGAGAAATCTCGATGCTTCTGGTTGCTTTTTTTCTCCTCTGAAACTTTGAAATAAAAGTTAGCATGATGTGACATAAAATATCTGAAGGATTTCTTTGATATTTTGTTGGTGCAGCTGTCACCAATCTGCTGTTTTCCGTTGATGTTTGAAGTGTGTACTGACCCGTCCCTTCTGCGACCCTCCAACCTACAGAGTCCTGTCATTTATGGAACTACAATGAATAAGTAATGTGATCCAGTTTCATGGATGGTGTCGCTGAAGTGTCTCTTTCTAATGTTACATAAATATCTCTCCCTTTTTTCCTTTTTTATTGTTAGTTTTGTTACTTTTGTTGGGTTTTCTCACTCTGTTCTCAAACAACCACTGCCATTATGATATATCCATTTGGATTTTCCTTTGTGTATGCATGCATTACGTCTGCAAGCACCACATTTTACAATTTACTTTATAAAATTGGTCATTTCCCCAAAATGCATTGTAAAACAAAATATTTCCTAATTACACCCTTTCTGCCCCAAAGATAAAAGGAAGCCTAAGCAATGATTGGTTAAGAATTACTCCCATAAATCCTCAGAGAAAATGTTTCTGCAACAGTTTTGTTTTATACCTCTATAAAATTTGCCTTTAACACGAGTTATCAGGGATAAAAAAATATTTACTTTTATTCTTTATTGTGGAAAAAACTTCTTGAACACAGCCCTATATTACATATTACAGTCAGAAAATGTATCTCAGCTATGTTTACAGACCAATGAAGCAAATTTAACATGTAGAATTAGCTGATTGTGTCTTAAGGATTTGCGGGTGTTAATATTGTCCTGCGCAATCTAAACCTAAATGTGGATGTTCTATATATTGCTATTCATTGTAGTGTGGCCTAGAGGTTATTTTGAACGCAGGAAGGACTCCGGCTATCTATAATCCATAATTGGTTTTGACAGGTGGATGCAGGCCTTATCTCTGCCCTCAGCAACACATTGCATCAGATTCTTGCTAATTGGCCTCTAATGGAAAATGTCTTTGTCAAGCCTGCCTGGTTCTTGTCAGGAGCACCTCCGTGATATTTAGCTGTGATTACCTCCCGGTGTCTCTGAAGGCAACATTTAGCAGCTTATGGTTCATCCATACCTAAAGCTACAAAAGCTTTGTTTGCTCGTAGTTTATTTGCTGGAAGCAGCTGAAAATTCAGCACCAAAAGATTTAACGGGAAATGTCACAGATGATAAAGAAATGGCAGTTAAAGAGAGAAGAGTCTATCCCTTCTTCTTACTCCTTCCAAAGACAACAAACATGATGGAAGGTGGAAAAGACAAGACTTGGCTGCCCGCTGCATGCAGCTGTTCTCTCCTCTGCGCTCTCCTCTCAACATCCACTCTCCACTTTTAGTGCCGAGCTGCCATTTAAAGATGGGACTATAATCTGACCATCCAGAGTGATGCCATGGAAAAGCTGCAGTGGTTTTTGGGAGCTGTGCAGGAATGAGAGTTCTGCCTCAAGCCCTCCAAAGCTGGTTACTTTATATGATCTTCTAAAGTTTGGGGTGAAATACTAACCCTCTCCTTCAATTGAGATTAAAAGCTGAGCTCCTTTTTTCCTCCAAACATCATGTCAATGAAGCAACTGTACCTCATTTCGAAGCACATTTGTAAAGAAAACCCCTTTTGACCTTTGCTTTCTGAAAGTCTTGCAGGGTTGACCTGCAACAAGTGAAGCAACTCTATTCATCAGCCAGAGGAGCCTATCAGACCCCGGTTACGTATTAAAACCACCCACCTAGGCAGCGGGTCTACGCCGCGGAGCAGGATGATGATAATTAACTAGTGAAACAGTGAATCATTGTCCACTGACATCGTGGTTACAGTGACTGCCATCCAAAAACATACAAATCCATCCCCCCTTAGGTTTTAAACAATTCCTCGCATCCAGTCGACCAATCATATGTGGGCATTTACAACTCCCCCGAGATGAAAAAGGCCAGTCACGTTTAAAAGGGGAAACAAGCCTCCTTATTTCCTTCTTTACCTCAGAGTCATTTATGAGGAATCGGAGATGTACTTGACTTGTATCACCAAAACTACTAAATCTGGTTTAATTGAAATCAGGCAGCTTACACGGGGGAAGCTCGGGGATTAAGTTTCAGTAGATGGGGAATCCCAGGCATGTCCATGAAGCACGTTGTAAATCATGTGGATGGAGGGGAAAGGAAGGAGCAAAAGGCCCTGTAGGTATCTCTGCTGGAAGAGATGAGGGGGAGATCAAGATGTTTGGAAGGTGAATCACTGGAGGAGGTTATCATCACACATCTGGATACAGACTTTGGGCCAAAGAGGTCGTTTTTTTTTTTTTATTCCTAAAATCGCAAGATTCTCTGTCTCTGCGTTGAATTCCACAGCCAACAGAAGAGACAAAGTGTGGGGAAAGGGACATTTATCATGCTTTCCTTCATGTCTGCTCAGCTTGTTCTGATTGTAAAGTCCATTGCAGACAACATTTAGCTAGCTAGCATGTCAGAATGAAAAAGATGATCCCTATGCATGATTTGGATCTCTTTCTTTGGTGCATCTTCCCTCTACTTCTACTCTCCCAGCAAGTGTGTGTTTTAGAGGATGCATGGGATTATTTCATGTGCCATCCAAATAAATTATTAATGATTGTGAAGGTGCTGGGATGTAATGAGGCAGGCTGCCTTGCCCCAGGCTATGACATCGCGCTCCAGGGAATGGAAATAGCTCCAGCCTTCTTTCCAGTGGGTTCACTTGACAGTTCTTTGATGGCTTTATCTTTTTCCCTGCTCTGTTTATCATCAATATTCATGGCAGATAATATCTGGATACTCTGTGTGCTTTAACAGTCTGCGGCATGTCCTTGCACAATGACAGCAAAAGTTGCAGAGATCTGCACACAGCGCTGACAGACCCTGTCAGGATCCAGACAGATGGAGAAGAATCTTAAGTTGTGATGGAGAATTCATCCGACTAGACCTGTGTTTGTATGTTTTCAGCGTTTTCACCTGGATTCAGTGTTTTATGACTGGTCGCAGCATGTCAGACGGTTGATGAATTCCAACAATAAGCGAGCTATTTATGTCCAATGTCCGTTCTTTCTGAAAAATCCGTCAGCGTTGCATAAAGGTGCTATGTCAGCTGAAGCTCAGCCCTCGTACAAGAAGTGCTTTTGATGAAAGACAAGAAAGACTTGGCCAGTCCCCCGCACGCTGCAGTCTTCTCTGGCCGCTTAAGACCTACCGGCAATCCTTTCAGTGAGCTCTAGATTTTAAATTGTAACATTTAGAAGTGTAAACAGACTGTAACACATCCTCAGTAACAGGATGCATCAGTCTCACTCTGCGTCGTGTACTCGGCGTCGTTAAGCTCCTCCACCGGGCTGACTGTCAAACAGGCAGCATCCATTTGGGAAGGTAATGGGATTGTCTCTGTGGCTTAGCCGCCTGAGGGGGTTACGGGTTAGTGGGCTGTGACCTTTTGGCCACCCACTTTCCACTTTCAGGATCTGGGGCTGTCAAGGACACATGAATGTATGTATGCAGTGTCCGAGGTTTGCATCAGAGTGCAGACCCGGTGAAGATGAGCTTTACTGTAACATGCCACAGGAGCTCTGTCGCTTTGTAGTGAGGCATTCCCGGCTGGGGACCTGAATTTAACCTTCCTGTTTTTAATGAACATGTGTGAAAATAAAAGCAGGTGGCAAGTCAAACACTTCCAAGCATATCTGTTTCTGGAAATTCGTCTATCCATACTTTTCCACCTTTTAAAGGCCTAGTTTATGTTGTGGATGTCTTCTGCATCTTTTCCTTTAATTTGAGACATTTCCAGTACCCTTGCAAATGCAGAGCAAACACAGTGGAGCCACCGGAAACCGTGGTTCAGTGTAGAGCAGTGTAGCTGATGTGCAACCAACAAAAGGAACAAAGAAGAAGATTTGAGATAAGAGAGAAGATTGTTGTTTGATAGGCCGCCACCATCTACTGTGCTGCCTTCTCCTTCAGAGACTGTTCTTTATCAGCATCTCCTCCACCCGCACCATGTTTGATGTTGTCTGAAATGGATGTTAGAATTTGTGGGAGAACTCTGCATCGCCCTCTGCTGGAAGGATTGCCATGCTGACGTACAGACTGTGTGTGAATATGACGTAGCTGTTGCTACGGTGGAGATGGTGATAGACATACAGAGACAGTGCAGTAGACAGCCGTGATCTATGCCAATGGGTCCTACCCTGGGGTCCCCAAACAGCACAGTGGGTCCTAGGGGGTCCGAGAACACTTACTTTAAACCATTTTATTAATGAGCCATGTCTAAGAAGTACCAGTTTCTGGTGGTCCTGCTCCGTTTGCTACGCAGGGGGATGCATCCAGCAGCTGTCTGAAACTGACCAAATTATGCACGAAAAGGATTCGGGAGACAGACGAAAGGGACCGTATCTGTTTTTTTAGCATCGTAACATATAAATGAGCAGGAAGACCCCTGCTTGTGTTTTACATCAACATTATTCAGAATGTTTGTATGTTGATGTTCGTATTAGCGATGGGCGATACGGTCTAAGAGATATATCACCATATCTTCTTTTTTTTATCAAGGTAACAAGTGATGATAAAAACAAAAACAAATTCACCCTAATCTTTCGGACTCTAAACAAACTGTAGTGAGTTAAAACAAACCAGTTCATGGTAACAGAGCTGGAGCCTGTTTTATGAATAAACTTCTCCGGCATGTCCGCTCCACCTTCCGCCATGTTTGTTGTTTGGTTCTAATGTGAGTCGGACTGCAGGTGTGCAGCTACATCATTGACAGGAATTTCTAGGTTTTATTGCAATATGACAAATTATTATGAAGGCAAATTTCTTTGACAGTGTATCATACACAATAAGAAATCCTCCTTCTGTCACCAGCTGCATTTTTCTCACCTCCTGTTCAGTAATCTGTGGCTATGCTCCATACAGCAACCAGTGTAACCATGTCTCTTAATTTTGATCAAAATATAATTCTAGTTTGTGTGCTTGCTTTTATCTTTTGGGTTTGAGAATCTTTTTTCATCATTTCTGTTCCAAAGCGCTTCTCTTATTTAGTCTCATGTTAATCTTTGCCTGTATACTTCGTTAATGTACCTTTGGCTTGACGTGTTAATTGTGTTTGTTTTTTGCAGGAAGATCTGTGTGCACTGTAAGTGTCGGCGTGAGGAGCATGCAGTGACGGCCATGCCTGTAGAGATGGAGAAGACGGTCACCAAGCTGATGTATGACTTCCAAAGGAACTCGACCTCAGATGATGACTCAGGCTGCGCCCTGGAGGAGTACGCCTGGGTGCCACCAGGACTTAAACCTGAACAGGTATCTGCAGCCTTCCCTCTTCCTCTGATCTTTCCATGTCACATAAACGCGAGGTGTCAGCTGTTCTTGATCTTGTCTTTGCTCCTGCAGCGTGGGGACAACACCAGAAAGTGTCCGTCCAATATTTTCTGAGCAGCTGTTCAGAGCGGAGTGTTGATTAGAAGAGATGTGTCATCCCATTATACTTTACAGGCGATAAGAAATAATGTTCTTATCGATCATTTAACGGTAAACTTGCAGGAAAAAGTCAAACATTGATGTTGTGCAATATGTTTTCCGTGTGGTTTAAAGGCCAGACAGAGGGATTCCAGAGCTATGCACAGGCAGGTTCCTTTTATAAAATGCAATATGTTTTCAGTCCTTTATGGTGTAAGTCTAATAAAAATTCCTAGCCCTACAGTGTGTATTGTGCTACACATGTCTGCATTTTGTAACTCCTCACTTATGCATGGTGATGGCTCTCCCGTAGTGCTGACTGCGCCTTCTGCAGGCTAATGGATAACAAGGATTATGTGTCTCCGGCAGTCAAATTAATCTCCAATTCATTCTCCCTGCAAACATGTTTGTAGTGGATTACATGGCCCTCACAAACACGACGTCAAGCCTGTATAACGTATTAAATGACCCTATGCATATTGAGGAAAATCCTCTTTAACAATACTCCGCTGAACTGTGGGGCTTGCACGTGTGCGTGGGTCTCCAGTTTATTGGACAAAAGGAACGTTTATGGAAGCTTGTTTCATTTTGTTGATGTGCTGAGGGCAATGGGCTGGTCAATACGTTGTTGGCACAGCCTCATGTTTTCACCTCAGAGGACTGAGAGCAGCTATTTTTCATCGCTCTCCAGGGTCACAGTTATAACCCCGAGCTCAATTACGTTCTCGTCTAGCAGCGATGGGAGCTCAGGAACAATAAGGCAATAATGGGAAATGGGCTGGGTAGTGGGGCAGAAAGGACAATGACAAAGTTTCTCGAAATTAAGAAAGGATTTAATTTATTTCTTTATTTTTTTACATTTTGACAACCCCCTAAACCAGAAAGGATCATCCATAATGGACAATGTACGCAATAAACATTCTAAACTGACTAATTTTTTACATTTGTGTACAACAGGACATGACGTCTCACAAGCTGAAATCACTTCTATTTTTACAACCTAACATTTTCAGGCTTTCATGCTGTGGAAACTTGTGTGACCTTTTGCAGGGGAGCGGAAGTAAACAGAAAGCTAAAGCCTGGGATCTAAAGGTTGGGTTTTAGATTTCCCCGCTGGGAGCCAGGCCTCTGCATCAGTCCACTATTCTTCCTGCACGGCGTGAAGCCTCCACACTGTATTGAGAGATTTCTACACATCTCCATAATATTCAGTGAAATATACCTGAGGGATAATGAGGGATAACTAGCCACTTGATCTGGACTTTCTCTGTCAACAAAACAAGGCTTACAGGTATCTGTCTCAGATTTGAACAGCACAGTGGGATATTACTAAAATGCAGCCTGAGTGGAAGAATTCTTATCCCTGAATGGGTCCATTATTGAGGGCGTTGAGCATGTTATTGAGCTGCAGCGTGAGGAAGGCCTCCACTCCTCCGGCTCGTCTCCATCCTTTAAAATGCTTGGACGTTGCCAAGTTACAGTTCATTAAGCTTGAGAATGTTGCTGATCGGTGGGCCTTTTTAAAAGTTTTTCCTTTTTTTACCATCACGTAACAAGAGCTTTATTCCAACAGGCCAACTCTGCTCAGCAGTTGCAGGGATCTGACTTTAATTTTCAGTCGAACCTGAGGTGGATTTTCAAGCTTTCGGACTTGTAGATTAGGTCGTAAAGTTAAACTACATGAATGGTTAGTTTTCAAACACCCTGGGGGCTGATCTGAAAAGAAACGAGACCTGAGCTCATGTGGAATAATCTGAGTTAAACACAATAAAACAATCATCTGTTGTCCTGATGACAGCTAACTGAAGCTGTCAGGATCAAAATGCATCCTTTCTTTTTCTTTCTTCATGCAGACATGCATGTAGAAGAGATGGAGGAAAACAAAACAAACAGAAAGGGGAGTAGGTGAGAGACTGAAAGTGATGCATATAATAAACATAATAAACACCCTTCGAATAGCATAAAAATAATAGTAACATAGTTTTTAAAGGAGGAAAAGAAAAGCAATAGATACAAATAATGATATTGTTGATAATGAAGATATGTGAGGTGTGCAGCTTTGTCCCACGCTGCCTTGGATCCCCACCCATCCAGAGGACACCCGGACCCCTGGACCCTCCCTGCTCCCTGCGGTTTTGCTGGGTTTTTTTTCATAAAAATGCTTCCTGTGAACACCTTAGCTCATCCAATCGGCCTCAGCGAGAATTATTTTTCAATCCAGCGTCTCTGATCAACAGGACAAAAAAACCATGAATTCCCTCATTCGGGTCTTTCTGTGCATGCTTGAACCATGTGGGGTTGGATGTGTGATGAGTTTCAGAACAGACGTGTAAATAGCAACAGCAGAAAATCAGTCTTTTTTTAAACTTTGAAAAAAGTTCAGGATTATTGAGCATCTCAGTGGTCAAAAGGCTGAAAACATTAAGTTCTTTGTGCATATGTGTAATAAAATGTGATCAAATCATCTTCATCGTTGTCTTCTTCCAAACCAGAACACATTGCACATGTTTGAAGTGTTAGGATCGCATTAAACCTTTCCATCCTCTAAACACAGCTGATCCGATCCCGTGTAAACATGTCAGCTGGAAGAAATGTTCCTTCATGGAAACGTAGCTTAAGAATGAATTATTGTGATTTGAATAACATCTTAATGCATCATTGTTAACATTAATCAATATTTTTTCATTTAGTGCAGCTCTGAGGTAAAAACTTGGAAGCTATGTGGTCGTTCAGCAGAGTCTATGACAAAGTTTTGGACATTCCTGTCAGTCTTGGAGCCTGTTGTCTGGTGACCTGTGGGCAGATTTATGGTTGCATGTTTTGTGGCTCTTTGCATACCTCTGAGCTGGCACAAAGTAAATAATCATGGGAATTCTGCCCACACGTGAAGTTGAGCAAGAGGCCAGCATGTCCCTGTGTAACGATGTACAATCAGTCCAGTGCAAAGGGTAAGCAGTTGGCTTGAAATGTTGAAATAATAACTACAATTATTCACTAAGAAGTTGGAAAAATAATAAAAGACGTGTGCTCAGCAACCACAGGCAGTGACTGCACAGAACCATTTCTGTCCATCAGCACCGTCCACTGGCAGCAGCGCTAGTCTAAAGTGTCTCGTCGAAAGAAAGAATGCGGGAGCTGGTGCCTCGCGGTTTTCGGTCATAAGAACAATAGAAACCAGCTGTGAGAAACTATCTCTCAAACTCCTACCATCAGCTTTTAAAAACATCCCTTCAGTACAATTTGACGTTCTGGCCCGTCTTTAATTTTGTCTGCTTTTGATTACAGTTATTATGACAAGCTGTTTGTCCCGGTTCTTTCTGAAAATCTGTGTCTGCAAGTATCGAACGTTAGATCTTTTCCCCGGGGCGGGGGCCTTTCACCTCTTTGCTCCAACCTGTTGTCAGAGGCATGTTTTGTCATTTATCATGAGGAGCATGTATGTGTACACGCTGTTTTTCCCCACCCTTCACCTCGGCCCCAGCTTGGAATCTCACCATTATTGACATTCTTAATTTGATTATTGTCAGTCATACAGGATTACAGTTTTACATTTAACACGATTATTACCTGTTGATTAATTTCCCAACCTTGTTAAATGTGTATATTTGGATGCGAACATCAATAAATATAGAAACAAAGTTAGAAACAAAGAAGAAAAACCTCTAGCTAGCTTTACCTCCTTGGTCATCTTGTCTATAACCTAACAAACTTACAGGGATGATTTAGTTTGGTGGAGTGAATAACTTGCCGTCCTTCCATTACTGTTCAACCATCATTTTTTATGGAAAAAAAATCAACATATAAGGGAATTTTATGATTATTTAAGCATAGGGTTTGATACCACGGTTAGTTGTGAAATGAAGTGATCGGGACATCCCTTTCCCCGGCATCGGCCCTGCTTTTGTTGCAAGGCAACCAAAGCAGAGCAGCAGGGACAAAGTTGCATTTCCAACTGTACCAGACATATTTGAGGCTTTTACTCACCGGTGCATGCCTGGATTATTCAGGTTAATCTGTGTTAGAGACTTGTGTGTTAATGCCAAGGACAGAGCTGCTGGCTTCCAGTCAGAAAATCCATTCAACAGACCGTCGGGTCATCCAGACAGACGTGGCCCGGGCAGCAAGTATTGATCAGGATGGATTCATCTTTTCTGCTCTTCTTCTTGTTTTCCTGCATGTTTTACCTTCTTTCACTCTTTCTATGTCTTCCCAACATTTTCAGATCATCACCTTCATTCCTGCTGCTCCTTTTTGACCTCTGTCCTTAAAATCTTTCTTTAAACCCCTCTGGCTGGCTTTGGTTTGCTCCACCCCCCTCCACTTGCATTCATCTATAACTCCCTGACCTTTCTTGTCCCCCCCTCCTCCCCCCACCACCACCACTCCCCCGTTACAGTGTAATAAAAAAAACAAGACTGCAGTAAATAACACGGAGTTGACACTTATTGTCTTCTTTGGAAGTGTAAGGAATGTCTGAGCTGTGTGGACGGCTCAGATTAGAATAAATCTGCTGCAGCTCGTGTTTACGTGCACACTCACTACCATGTTCACGTGTAAACGTTGTCTTTGTTGTTGTGTGTGTGTGTCTGCGTGTGCATGGGTGTGTGCACATTTGACGGATCGGTGATGCATTCCCATGTCTTTGTGCAGAGATGGAGAAGTGAGGTTCCATTAAGTCTCCGTTGGTGGGTCATAAATCAAAGTGATTTTATGCGTGTGCGTGCATGTGTGTGCGCGTAGGTCTGTGACTTCCTGTTTTACATCTTGATACACTAGTTTTGTCTTTGTACATTTGTACGATTTTAGGACTGAAAAGATTTCTCAAGATTTTAATAACTGTACTTGATTTAAATTTCTTTTTAAGTTTAAACAAGTTCAAATTTGATGGATTTTCTTTTGCTTTGTGATAATAAACTGGATCGTTTTTTTAACAGTGTTACAAGACAAATTAGGAAAAACAAGAGCTTAGACTTTTAAATATGTGACATTTAACCAGTAACCCTCCTTTCTAAGCAGGAACCGTAGAAGTGTGTCTACAGTGTCTGCAGACCACATGTGCTATGTGATTGTCAGTTAGTTGTTGTTCTCCATCATCCTCATCCTCTCGCTGTCTCTGCGTCTTCCTCAGGTTCATCAGTACTACAGCTCCCTGCCTGAGGACAAGGTGCCCTATGTGAACAGCCCAGGAGAGAAATACCGCATCAAACAGCTGCTCCATCAGCTCCCGCCCCATGACAATGAGGTGAGAGTCCATACTGAAGCCCTCCCCCACCTCCATCCATCTATCTTCCCTCCCCTCCTTTAGGGCAGTGCAAAGATAAGAAGGCAGCAAGAGGGAGACAGGCACAGGAAAAATAGGTTCTGTCTTCTTAATGGGCACAAATGAGATGCCGTGGTGATTGCTGATGCTTATTAAGATTTGTTGCATTAATAAATCATTAGCACAATTCAGTCTGAGATTCTGGTTTCAACATTAAGACAAAGTGCTTTCCCTCAGAGGATCGGGAACCTTTCGCAGATGCAGCATTTGTAGCGTTTTCGTTTTGTAAGTGAGCACTGAACAAGCAGATTTAGGCCCAGGGAGGCGATGCTTGTGAGAGTATTTGAGTCTTCTTCTGATGTCCGGTGAGGGCGTCAGGTTTTACAGCCAAAGAAATGAGGTGTATCAGAAGGTGCATCATGATCTGCTGTTCCTTAGAGGTTTTTTTAAATAAATAAATAATTGAATAATTATCATTGAATAAATAAATAAAAAGTTGAACACAACTTCAAAAATATAAGAAGCAGCATTTTTAAAAGTAAAAAAGTACTTATTTCTGATTTGATCTGATTTTAGTCAAAGTTACTTTCATCATTGATGTCTTGAAGGCATATTTTGCTTAGCAAAGAGGATTTTAACTGAACAGTGATTACAGTATAAAGTTTGGGACATAGAAGGTAGCACATGGCAGATGTTGATGATCCATGACACTTGGCATAATGCCACTTAGGTTTTTACCTTTGTGGACGTATTTTTTTACTCAGTAACCGATGTAGTGAAATAAAATTACTTGGGTGAAAATGTACGTGATGAAAGTAAACTGCTTATTTTAAAAAGTACAAATTACTCACAAAATATTCTCAGTTACAGTACAATGAGTAAGTGTAATTTATTACTTTCGACCTCTGAACTGTGATGTGTGTGTTGGTTTCCAGGTACGCTACTGCAACAGTCTGGATGACGAGGAGAAGCGAGAACTGAAGCTCTTCAGTAACCAGAGAAAACGGGAAAACCTCGGCCGCGGCAACGTCCGTCCGTTCCCCGTGACGATGACTGGAGCGATCTGCGAGCAGGTAGCCGACAGAGACATCAAAGACCCAGTTTTCTTATTGACACATGGTTTCATTTGCAAATGTCACGTCTGCACGGGGCGACCATAACAATGAATGAATCACATGCGACACGGCCAAAGGTCCGTCATGTGGCCGGTGGAATGGAAACGATGAATCGTGTGACTGACACGTTGAACGGCCTGCTGGCATTTAAGGTGCGATGATCTACGAGAGGCGGCTTATGAAGGGAAGAGATGTAACATTCATCTCCTTTTCCTTACAATGCTGTGACCTTTCCTGTCTCACCTCAAAGTCTTCAAAGGTTCCAGCGGTGGTGTGTCTACATGCAGCCTCGCTTCCCTCAGCCATGGCAGCTGTCAGACTCCAGCACTCACACAATTTATTTGATTTAAACTTTTGCTTTAAGCAACACCTCTGGGAAGTGGGTTAAAACAGATCTGTTAGTTCACAGTAGTATCCAAAGTCCCATCAAATATTTAATATACAGCTTACACAAACTCCTTAAGTAGCCTTGTGGGACTATTGTGTGCAGCCGAGTGTCCTTTTAACAACAAACTTGCACACTTCAGCATCCCCAGCCATTTGTTAGTGTGTGCAGAGCAGGTTCAGCCAAAGTGTGATGGGCCCCGGGTGTACAGCTGTTTTGCAGCTTGCGTTTCTTGTCCAGTTAGCCAACACACACAAACACATCTGCATACATGAGGAAGTAGAATGCTGGTGTATTGAAGTGTGTATTGATTGAACCCCACCACCACCACCTCTCCCTTGGCTTTCCTACAGCAGCAGCAGGCTTTGTGCCAGATAAATGGCCTGATTGCACCCCCCCCCCCCTCCCTCTCTAAATCTACTTTGCTACTTGACCACTCTGTCTTGTTTATTATCCAGCCTCTCTGCTTTTACACCCCAACGTCGGTCACACTCGCCGTGTTATCCTCCCATTTCTCTCTGCGAGTTATTCCTGCTGTTTACCCCATGGCATTATGTAGCAGAGCCTCTCCTCCTGCCTCCTAAATGCATGCTCTCCTCTCGTTGTGGTCCAACTAGTGTGCAAAACTGTGTGACAGAGTTGCATCCACCTTGTTAATTAGGAGTTAGCAGGAGGACTTGGTTCAGGATAGATGGAATGGTACTCACCCTGGGATGTCACTTATGACATGAGGCAGGATGCAGCTTAACAGTTTACTGAAGGTTTCTTCAGCACAGCACAACAATGCAGCAGGCCCGCTGGATAGCAGCTAATTGGGCTTTAGGATATGAAGGTAGTGTGCAAAGTGGTCTGAGATACAAAGAAAAAACATAAACACCAATCAGTCTATGAGCATATCAATACAAACAATAAATCAGATATTATACTGCTTATATGCAACTGTAAGCTTTCAGTATAAAGAGAGCTTTAGTGATATTAGCACCATTAGACCAGAACAACCCGCTGATAAAACATGAACAGAAAAACGCACCGCGGCATATTGGCTAACATGACCAATATGACAACATAAGGAAAACATAACATTATTCAGAACATCAGGGAAATGACATAGGACTTACTCTCTGTTCATGTATGCACTCACACACAAGGAAACAGTCCATGGCTGAGGTAGTACAGCAAGTGGAGGAACAGACGTCGTTCCAGGGCGAGGGAGAAAGAAAAAAAGAACAATAAACTTTGTCTTCTCTGAGGCTTATTCCCGCCGCTGCTCATTTGGCTGAGTTCGTGGCTGCTCGGGTGCTGTCGGGACAGCGGTGGTCTTTATTACACACCTGATAGAGTGGATCAGGATCAGCTCTCAGGCCGAGCTTATCATGGATGAGGACGGCACAGCCATTAACCCTCCAAAATATGCGTAAAAACTACAAATCACCGGTGGATATTTATTAAATGTGGATGGGTCGCAGGTGTGATCAGGATTTTTTTTCCCTGTTTTTAGTGTCTTGGTTATCAGGGTCACGTTTACTGTGAAGCCCGGCAGGAGTGTTTTCAGACTTCGCGCTTATTGTGAGAGATGCTGCTATCATACTGACGTCCAAATTGAGAAAAAATTAAGAAAAATTAAGTGGCAAAATATAAGGAGGTGGCCTTGTGCTTCAGTGCAACATTATACAAGTTAAAACAATGTCAGCTGCAAGTTCAGGATAAAATAAACCTTCAGATATATTTAGGCTACTTTTTCTTGTCTTTTCCTTTTTTTAATTGTAAATGAAAACTATGACATAACAACTGTCTCACATTAAATGTAAGAATAAACAAAGAAAAGTAAAGTGATGAAGGAGGGATGACGGTGTATTTACAATTACTTAATGTGTTAACATCAACGGGCCGGGGCAGGTCCAGATTAGACTGGGAGTTTATGGATCGGACTAGCTAATCATCCTAACGCTTTTGGGATGTGTGGGTTGGAAAGCTGAACCTGTGCAGGACTCTGCTTTGACTTGATCGATTTTTTTTGTTGGAAAATGGTGCAAAGCATCATCTGTGGAACCGCAAATCTGATTCATCAGTTTAATCTTTGTCCAAGTACTAAAATATCCTCTGTAATTAGAATGTTTTCTATGACATTAACCGAATCTCTTGGTTTGGAGCTTTTTTATTTATTTTTTGACAAAACAAGAGATTTACTGACTTTAAATTAGAATATTAGGATATTTTCCATTTTTACTGGCTTGTCAGTCAAAGTGGCATTTACGTGCAGAGAAAGCTATTTTTCAGCTGTTAAAATGTTTAAAATGCAACTGAACTCTAGTGCATCCTACGTCTGTCAAGTTCCTAAATCGTTGAAAAGTATCCACATGGCAAGTCCAGTCAACTTTCTTCACAATGAAACTTTCAACCACAAGAGGATCAAGGTTTTTACAGAAATGAAGAAAAGCAATTTGCAAATAGAAGTGAATAAAAACGTTTCATCGGTCATAGGTGAGATGTTACAGCTCATCGTGTTGATGAGAATAAAATCCAATCCTTCATGTTAAGGAAACTGTCTAAAATCACGGATTTGATGAGGCAACAAGAAACATTTGCGCAGTGTTTTGGTTTCCTCTACAGCAGCAATCTTTGTTCAACGCTGGCAGAAGATTTAAGAGAAACTTTGAGCTATAAATACAGGAATCAGACCTTCATGCCAGAGAAAATCTTTTCTACCAAGAGCAGCAAAATTCTCTGATTGGATGAAATGTGGGTGAACTTGTTTGAAACTTTTTTCCCAGCAACTTGGGTAACAAAAAATCCTCTAGGATGGCCTTATTAATCCCTGCAGCATCACTCTAACGTCCACTGTTAACTCTTGTTTTATCTCTTGCTCTGTTACTCCCCCTTTCTCTCTTCCTTGCTTCCTCTGCTAACGTCCTCTATGGTTTCTTTGCAGTGTGAAAACACGAAGCATGTTTAAAATAACCAGTATGTTGATATCCATTTGCGGGCACATGATGCGTAGCCGTGGGCTAAAATGATGCTGTTAAGTGATGATAAACAGCCTCGACACAGCTGGGCAGCAACAGCTTTGGAAATGTACATAGTAAATGTCAGTGTGGCATCAAGACATGTCTGAGGCATGCAGTTTTGAATTTGGAAAGTTATGTAGTGCCATTTTTTAACCACAAAACGTCTGTTGTGTCTGAAGAAGGTCGCTCTGCAGTAAGAATATTTCTGGGTTCTTGGTGCATGTTCTGTAGAGTGCTCCAAGTTCAGACATTTTAAATATAATGACTATGAAAAAGCATTCCTTTTTCTCTTTCTCAGTGTGGAGGCCAGATCAATGGTGGTGACATCGCTGTGTTTGCATCACGAGCGGGTCACAGTGTGTGTTGGCACCCCGCCTGCTTCGTGTGCAGCTTGTGCAAAGAGCTTCTGGTGGACCTCATCTACTTCTACCAAGACGGGAAGATCTACTGCGGCCGACACCACGCGGAGAGGCTAAAGCCACGCTGCACCGCCTGCGACGAGGTAGACACATGCACGGACGACATGCCTGCACACAGATGACCGTGTATTTATAGATGCACACATATATGTGAGTAAAGCTATTTGTTATGCATTTAGACACACACAGCCTGTACTTACATATGCCTACATACACACCAAGCAGCAGCTGTCATATGACGCTCACGGGCTTTCCAACTTAATGGGGTCGGCTTTCAATAGCCTGATCTGCCAACCATTAACACCGACTTACTCTTTTACTCTGCAAATGGGAACAAGGACACCGTTGGTGCTTAATGGCACCCCGATGGTTTAACAGCAGCGCAATTAAAAGCAAATGTGCCACCTCGATTTATCAAGTCCCCGCTCACATTAGCTGCCTACACAAGTCAGAGACAAAGAAGCCCGTTTCAGATTTCAGAGCCAAAGAGAAGTGGAGCTTTGGAGCAGAGGAGAGGCGAGACGAGCAAAGTCTTTCAGCACCGGGTAATAACCCGACTGCGGGGCTGAAATAACGTTTTTCTCTCCGCTTTCTTAGATCATCTTTGCGGATGAGTGCACCGAGGCAGAGGGCCGTCACTGGCACATGAAGCACTTCTGCTGTTTTGAGTGCGAGACAGTGCTGGGGGGCCAGCGCTACATCATGAAAGAAGGTCGGCCTTACTGCTGCTCCTGCTTCGAGTCCCTCTATGCCGAGTACTGCGACTCCTGCGGGGAGCATATCGGTAAGCTGTCTGATTGTGTTTTCAGCAGTTTATAATGAATTGGTGTCATCCATTGTTACACATGTCTGCAAAGTTATTCCTTCCTACCCTTCAGCTGGCACTGACATAAGGTGAAACGGACAAAAGTAATAATGAATAAAAAATTGTATGAAAATAATTTTTGAATCACGGCTCAAAAGAAATAATTATTTAAAAACAAGCAAAAAATCTGAGAAATTAATATGTTGCGTCACTTTTAAGCTAATGTTTTGTTGAACAATCCTTTTGATGTGATCAGATGTTTCCTAATCAGACTCCTGCACCTGTCCACAGGTATGCTGGCCCACTGCTCATCAGCAAAGCGCTCTCATTGGTCCGTGTTCTTGATTTTTTTTTTTTTTTTTTTTTTTCAACCCCATTTAAATAAAAAAAAATGTTGTACTTAATGAAATTATGATTGGTCAGATTCGGTTTCTCATTAATTTTTAATTACTATTAA
>JAVQJG010110751.1:0-12794 GCA_036024015.1 Craterocephalus amniculus | reverse complement strand
GAATTTGACCCTGTAAATGCATTTCTATCCTATCCGTGACCCTTTGTGGACCAAAATTTCACTGTTCAATCAAATCAATTATCAAATGAAATCAATACTTTTCTGATAATACACACTCTTATCTGGGATCACCATCCAAGACATCAAAAAACATGTCTGTGTCATCTACCAATCCATTTAATAGTTTTTTCCCTTAATAAAAACTGCTGCCAGATGTGGAGAAAATGGTCTGGAAGGGGTAAAATCTTGAAATACATGCCAAAAATTATTAAGTGTAACTCCATGTAAGTCATCTCAAATATATTGAAAATAATATGTACACATATCTACAGTAACAAAGGGCTAAAAGGCAGGCGGACATTTTTGTCCACAAAGGGTCATGGATAGGATAAAAATGCATTTACAGGGTCAAAAAATGGATGTTCATGCCGAAACTTGGAAACATGAAATATAACCCGAAATTACCCCCGCTTGACAAAAATCACCTCCCTGTGACCTTTACTTGGACACTTTCTAGAAAATAGACAGAAATCCAAGGTCATGGATAGGATAAAAATGCATTTACGGGAACTTCCGGTTTTGACATGTAGGGAGAGGACGCATAGGTGAAGGCTCCCGGTTCAACTTTTATTATCCTCGCTTTTTGAACAAATTTTGACATATTTTTTTAAAATATTTTTTTACTGCTAAAATCAGTCTAACTACTCCCTCAGAAATGAGCACGTCTAAACACGCGAAATTAGTTAACGTACAAACTCCGGCCACACGTGCTGCAAGTAAGCTAGCATCGTTTGCGGTTAACGACTCTCCGACAACAGCAGGAGCTTCTATAACACCCGAAAAACCTACGGCCGCGGAGGTGGCCATGGACCAGCTGTCTGCTGAATTTACCAAACAGAGAGCCGCACTCAAAGAGGATGTTTCCACCCTGATTCAAAACGCCATTAAACCGATACAGGATTTGCTGGACTCATTACAGACAACAGTGACCTCATTCCAGAATCGCCTCACGTCTGTCAAGTCTGTCGCAGGGGATAACTTTGAGCCGCTAACGGCGGCAGAGTCTACCATCAGGATGCTCCAGAGCCAGAACCAGTCGCTGCTGGACCGGTGTGACGACCTGGAGAACCGCTCGCGGAGATCTAATCTCCGTATATTGAACATTCCCGAAAGCAGTGAAGAAGGCAAAGATCCTGTAAAGTTCATGTCTGATGTTTTGATGGAAGTGATGGGCCCCGAAGTTTTTTCTGCACCGCCTGAACTGGAGAGAGCCCATCGCACCCCGACCTCCAGAGCTGGCCAGAGATCATCCCCCCGCACATTCCTGGTCTGCTTCTCCAGATTCCAGCAGAAGGAAGCAGCACTGCGCTGGGCCAGAAACCACAAGCTCAAGTACCAAGGTGCCACTATACGGGTGTATCAGGATGTCAGCGCAGCACTCGCTAAAAAGAAAGCCGCGTTTAACGGCATCAAGCAGCCTTTGTATCAGAAGAACGTCAGGTTCCACCTGCTCTACCCGGCCCGGCTACAGTGATGTGCGGAGACGACGTGTTCACCTTCGACTCGCCTGATGAAGCCCAGAAGTTTTTCGATCGGAGGTTCGGTAAAGAATAGGACTGTGAGCCATGGTTTGGACTATACAACCTCGCGATGACTGTCCGGCCCGACGGCGTCTGGAGGCACCTTTCGGCATATGATGTTAACCTGCGGTCCGTGGTCCCGAGGTATGGACATTCTGGGATGTTAACGAGGGACTAATAAGTGTTAGTCTCACTTGTTTGACAATTTTTGAGCTGTTCAACTGTCTCATCTTTGTTTTCACGTTGATGTTAAGAGGTTTTAATATAGTTTACCACAGGAACTGGGAGTTTTTCAACGTAGTTTTTAGCCTGCAGCTTGCCTCAGAGAGAGTGACAAGTATAGGCTTAGTTCTAGCTTTGTTTTCAGTTTTAGATAGGGTTAGGGTAAGGGACGCCACCATACTTTTAGAGCATATACACACTTTTGTTTATGTAAGGGAAGAAATTAATCAAACTGTGCACTTCAATATGACCGTTACTTTTTCTTTTTACTACTTTACTTTCTCTTTGCATTTTATTTTCTTTAGTTAATCATGGTGAATGGTATTGATGCAAGGATGGCTGTCATACGAATTATTAGTTGGAATGTGAAGGGTTTGAATGGGCCTGTTAAGAGGGCCAGGATATTCAATCATCTTAAGTACTTAAAATGTGATATTGCATTTCTCCAGGAAACTCACCTGTTGGTAAAAGATCAAGTCAGACTAAAAAAAGGATGGGTGGGGAGCATGTTTCATTCCAAACTAAATTCTAAAACCTGTGGTACAGCTATACTAATCCATAAGAAAATTCAGTTTAATGCTACAACTGTTATTTCAGATCCCCAGGGACGGTTTGTGATGGTTTCAGGGCTCCTTACAATAAACCAGTGATTTTAGTAAATATCTATGCCCCAAACTGGGATGATGAGAAATTCATTGGCAAAGTTATATCATTAATTCCAGATCTGAATTCTTAACAACTGATTTTTGGAGGAGACTTAAACTGTGTGATAAATCCGACACTTGACCGCTCCAGTTCTAAACCTACAAATCTTTCCAAAAAAGCCATATTGTTATCAGTTTTTATGGCCCAGATAGGAAGTGTTGACCCCTGGCGCTTTTTATTTCCACAGAGTAAGTCCTTCTCTTTTTTTTCTAATGTACATCACTCATATAGTAGAATAGATTACTTTTTTATTGACCAAAACTTTCTCCCCCTTGTCAAAAAAGTTGAATATTCATCAATAACAGAATCTGACCATGCCCCTGTACTTTTAGATCTGGCATTTCCTCTTTACCAATTAGAACACCCCTCCTGGAAATTAGACAGAAATCTCCTTGCTGATGTGAACTTCTGTGAAATTATATCACAAAAAATAGATGACTTTATAAATTTCAACCAGAATGACGAAACCTCCCCTTCTCTCCTATGGGAAACATTAAAAGCTGTAATCAGGGGTGAGATTATATCATACTCAGCTAAAATAAACAAAACGAAAAGAGTTAAGCAGGAGGAGCTTATTAATGCCATATCTATGGTGGATGCTCAGTATGCTGTCTCTCCCTCCCCTGAGCTCTACAAAAAGAAGTTAGACCTCGAAACACAATATAATTTACTATCAACTGAAAGAACAGAACGTCTCCTCTTAAAATCACGGGGGTATGTCTATGAACATGGTGACAAAGCCAGACGTTTATTAGCACATCAACTTAAATGTCGTTCTGCTTCTCAACAAATCCCACAAAAAAGGCAAGTTAATGGAGAACTAACCAATGACCCAGAAGAAATTAAAGACACATTTACCACATATTATTCAAATTTGTATACATCAGAAATGACAAATGATTGCTCTGACATGGAACATTTCTTCAATAACCTCCAGGCTCCTTCAATCACAACGGTTCATAGGACTGAAACTGAGCTCCCACTGAATCGTATGGAAATAATTACTGCAATAAAAACAATGCAGAATGGTAAGGCACCAGGCCCTGACGGGTATCCCATAGAATTCTTTAAAAAGTTCTCTGATAAACTAATCAGAATTTTACTTGATATGTTTAATGATTCTCTATCCCAAGGGTCACTCCCACAGACATTAACTGAGGCATCAATCACTCTTCTTTTGAAGCCCGGTAAAGATAGCACAGACTGTGGCTCGTATCGTCCTATCTCCCTCCTAAACTGTGATATGAAGATTCTGGCCAAAGCCCTTGCTCTGCGCCTAGAAACTAAAATGCACGATGTGATATCTACTGACCAAACTGGTTTTATTTCAGGCCGTCATTCATTTACGAATATCCGTCGGCTTCTAAATATTATCTACTCTCCCGTGCCCAGGGCAGTACCTGAAGTAGTCATCGCGCTGGACGCAGAGAAAGCATTCGATAGGGTAGAATGGGGATATTTATTCACTTGTCTGGAGAAATTCGGATGCGGTCCTAATTTTATTTCCTGGATTAAGCTTTTGTACACTTCACCCAAAGCCTCTGTAATCACAAATGGTAAGCGCTCACAATATTTTCAACTGTCAAGGGGCACCCGTCAGGGCTGTCCAGTCAGCCCATTACTATTCGCTATGGCCATAGAGCCCTTGTCTATCGCGCTTAAAGCACTACCATCAATTGCCGGGATTCATAGGGGGGGGGGGGGGAATACAGAGTATCTCTTTATGCGGATGATTTAATATTGTATGTCTCTGACCCTGTTTCATGTGTTCCCCACATTATTCATGCCCTGAGGAGTTTTGGTGCCTTCTCGGGGTACAGATTGAACTTAAGTAAAAGTGAATGTTTTCCTGTTAACGACTTGGCTCTTCAAATACAGGATGGCGCCTTACCATTTAAAATGTCAAGAAACGGCTTTAAATATTTGGGTGTTAATATTCCCAGGGACATACAAAAACTTTACCAAGAAAATTTTTATCCACTATTTGAGAAAGTTAAATTAGACCTGAAGAACTGGAGAGCACTTTGCCTATCTTTGGCAGGGAAAGTGAATTGTATCAAAATGAATGTTCTCCCCAAGTTTCTTTACCTGTTTCAATGTGTTCCTCTCTATCTCCCTAAATCTTTTTTTAAATCTCTTAATAAGGTCTTACTTTCATTTATATGGGATGGGAAGAAGCCTAGAATACAGTTAGAACTGCTACAGAGGCCTAAAAAACAGGGTGGCTTAGCTCTTCCAAATTTTTGTCATTATTACTGGGCTTCAAATATCCAAAAAGTCATGTATTGGCTCCATCTTCCTAATGCAGATTGGTGCCATCTTGAAGCTACATCTTGCACTTCCACCTCTCTTAGAGCCCTGGTGACCTCTAGCCTTCCCCTCTCTTTTTCACAGTACACTAACAACCCCATAGTCATAAACACCCTCAAAATATGGGTTCAACTTAGACAGACTTTTGGGTTTAAAAACCTTCTCCATCTAAGTCCCATACACAATAACCATCTGTTCCCCCCAGCTACGTCAGATTCAGGTTTTACTCTCTGGCAAAGGCAAGGCATTAATAATTTTACGGATATGTACATAAACTCTGTTTTTGCAAGCTTTGATGATTTGTCGCAAAAATTCGGCCTTCCTCGGTCCAGCCTATTCCGATATTTTCAAGTCTGTCACTTTCTTCAATGTCAGGACCCCAACTTTCCATTCATAACATTAACTTCTGGTTTAGATGATCTTGTAAAACCACCCTTTGATTCTAAAAGGCTTATCTCAAGAATTTGTGATCATATAACTTCTTTTAAAAACACAACACTGGCAAAAATCAGAGCAGATTGGGTGGATGAACTAGGGGAAAATTTGGAGGAGGATGTGTGGGAGAGTGCTCTTCTTAGAGTAAATGACAGCACCTCCTGTGCCAAACTAAACATTATACAATTTAAGATTCTTCATCGCATCCACTACTCTAAAGCAAGACTGGCTAGAATATTTCCGAACATAGATGCAAGCTGTAATAGGTGTCGAAATACTCCCGCTGATTTAACACACATGTTTTGGTCATGTCCAACTTTGGCAACCTATTGGTCTACCATTTTTAAAACTTTATCAGAAGCACTGAATATTGATCTTCGGCCCAGTGCAACTATGGCCATATTTGGTATTATAGAAAAAAGACATAATAGCTTTTACGACGCTGCTTGCACGTAGAAGACTGTTATTGCATTGGAAATCCAAAAATCCACCCAAAGTGTCTATGTGGTTCAGAGACCTTACACAATTTATACATTTAGAGAAAATAAAATATACTCTCAGGGAATCCAGGGACAAATTCTTTTCTGTCTGGGATCCAGTGTTGATGTACTTAAATAACCTTAAAACTTTGCCCACTTAGGTATCGTTTGGCAGTCATCTTACATATGCTCTTGTGATGGTCATTAAACCCATGTGAACCATATCTTTTTATTTATTTATTTATTTTTTTTAAATTTTTTTTTTAGTGCACGGATTCAATCTTGTTGGGTCCTTGGGTACATGCTCTGTTATATATAATTTTTAATTATTTACTTATTTTTTACAATTGTCTACCTCTTATTTATTTATTTATTTATTTTTTCCGATTTTAACTTTCCCTTCAATTATTGGATTGGCGTCCAGTATGTTCCTGGGTGGGGATGGGGGAGGGGGTTAAATACAAAAATATGCATAATGACCTTCTGGTATGTATATTTGTGTTCCATGTTGTTGATGCTCAATAAATAAAATTATAAAAAAAAAAAATGCATTTACGGGGTCAAATAATGGATGTTCATGCTGAAACTTTGAATCCTCAAATTTAAACCCAAATTACACCTGCTTGCAAAAAATCAGCTTCCTGTGAACTTTTTTTGGACACTTTCTAAACAATGGACAAAAATGTCCACAAAGGGTCATGGATTGGTTTAAAATGCATTACAGGGTCAAATAATGGATTTTCACTCAGTCTGGGTTTTGAATCTTCATACAGGATGACACTTTTTCACCAAAAATCAGCTCCGGTGAGCCGGGTGATTATCCGTGAGTGAGCTTTGAATTTGGTTAAGTGGACAAAAATGTCCAGAGGGCATACGAGGGTTAAGCTGATGCTGTGTCTCCAATATCTTATCTTAAAAAGTGCAAGAAGTCTTGACTGTGGTCAAGTAATCTGTAGTACAGCTTTTTCACCAGAAGAGGTCAGCCAAAGACCTTTTTATGCATGTTAAAGATTTGAACAACAGATTATTTCAGCATTACATTAAATGTACCCAACGAATAGAATGTATTGTAACTATAATGTAATTTGATAATTACAGGTTAATCGCTCTCACAAATAATCTATAACTCCCTCCTTCATTGTAGCACGTTTGGATTGTATATTTTTAAACACCTGTACTATTATCGCAACACAATTAAAATAAAATGGCTTGTGGATGCAAGGTATTGTCATCTATTTGAATTTTCTACATTTGAAGCCAGAGGCAATTTTAATCAAAATAAGTAAAAAGTGTCCCTCATGATGAAAATCTGAAAAATACAGACAAAAAACCAGTCAAATCTGCTACAATCTGACACTGATGCTTCCTGACTGATGTGTAGACATTGACTCTATGATGCCACCAGAATTAGTTCAGACACTAAACAAATAATTAATCTGATAAATACTGCCCCAGATATTGCATTTGTTTGATGTAATTACTGTAACCTTATTTGGAAGCAGTTTTTTTAAACAATATTCTCAGTCTTCCCTTCAATGAAATAGTAATAAAAGGATATGAGTCTATCTGGTACAACGTAAATTAGAACTCAATGTTTTATTTTTATGTATTTACATGTAATGACTGAATGTGGAGAATCTCAGACTCCTCCTCGGGGAACACACCTCCTGTCAAGCCCTCCCCTCTGCTGGAAGAGTCGCTCCGGTTTTTCCGTTCTGCATCAGTTCCACCTCATTCTGATGTCTTCAGCAGCTGGCACTGTGTGACGCGGGCCCCTGTAATCTTTAAATGTGTATGGTTATATTTGCTCCGGTAAGTTTCCTTTCTCTCCTGTTTTTGTGTCTGCACTTTGTTTTTACTGATTTCTGCTTTTCTTGTAACACGTATAACAAGGAGTTCAAGACGATCACAATATTTTTTTTTTATCTAATGGTTTATCAAACATAAAAATGTTCACTGTTCGTCAATGTTTAAGAGTGGATTTGATTACAAAGAGTAAAGATTAGTTTTTATTAATACGGTATGTTGCTAGTGAAGGAAATATAAAGAAATAACAATGAAAGAGACCAGTTATGCGTATTACAGCTACAAGTTGAATGTCACTGTACTACTGTGGCCTCCCTCTGGTGCACAGTAAGCAGCTCTGTTAGTTATCTTCCTACTTTTAAATTATTCAGGTTTTGTTTTCATGCTGATTATAAATTCTAATAATCAGTCATGTTATTTATTGATGTGCATTCATTATGCAGTTAGATGCTCTCGGATTAACTTGATGCTTTTTGGGGTCCAGATAAATGAATTACCCGATAACAAATAATTTTCTTCTTATGATTCTTTTATATGTTTTTCAAAATAGATTTTTGCCATCTGTGCATTTGCAACATGTGGGGGATACTATGGTCATCTCCAGGTTAAAGTGGACTGTGCTGACAGGAGGCAGAACAACCTCAGTATCAACATCAATTTTGGCTATCCTTTCAGGTAAATTTTTTTTACATATTTTTTTACATTTTGTCAAAGCAATGATTAATGTTCAAAAGGTTAAGCTTCACATAGTAATCATGGGTGTATATTTCAAGAAGAGAACATTTTAAAAAAATTCCACAGCTCTTTTCCATCATTTTGATTGGGTCAAAAAAGAGGAACTCTTTTCCGCTGAATCAAAATCGGGCTGCTGGACACGTAAGCTAGAAGTCGACCCAGTTTCATACCCTCAAGTCTTTAATGTTTCCTTCATGGTTTGGCACAAATGTCCATGGAGTCCTCTCAGCAAGGATGCCACTTCAGACGGTGCCTCTTGCACTCTTGTTGCAGCAAGATTTAACGCAGAAATACAGGAAGAAATACAGGCAGAAATACAGATAGTTTCCATTAGTTGAAGTGGCACATTTAGGTAAACTGTTTTTCATTTAACCAAAAAAAAAGCTAATTCTGTTTTTAATAATCATGTATTTACCACAAACTATTGTCCTGCCCATGTAGTCAAAATTGCAAGCTCCAACTCATGTGCACACGAAAGGATAACTAAATAATAAGGTCAGTATTTTTAGAGCACCAGTGTACTATAAGAGTGCTCGCTTACTGTGAATCAGACAGGATGTTAAAAACATTGTTGACAGATACAAATATTTACTCCCTCAATTTTGAAATGAAATAAGATCAATTAGAGCATTGAAAATAATTTTTAGTCAAGTGAAAGCAAAACCGAGAACATGGCAACAAAAAAGGTAGTAATAATGAGCTTCCTCTCCAAATGACATCCAGACACAGTCTGTTGTGCTTTCTAACAGCTTGGTGATGCTGGCTGAGGTCAGTTTCGCATGTGGACAAGACAAATTTGTTGTACCTGACAAGCTGTAGTCACACCTGACTGACCCGGCAGGCTATTACTCTATCACAAATCATTTTAACTTTCATGCAGTTAACTATTAAAAACATGCAAAACATCGACAAGTATAGACAACATTTTGTCTTTGTGATATTAACACTGTCACACCATATTCAAAAAAGTTAATTGCATTCATCTTTACATTGATGACACCCAGGAAGCTATGGTGGCAACAAAAGGTCTATATTTGAAGTTTGAAATTCATGTGAACTAGTTGATGCATTGAAATTATGTTATTAACTATAAATTAATTTACATTTTATGGTACTGTGATGTTGTCACTGCATTTTAATTGCTAAAAAAGGAGGCGATATTGGTTATTTTGGGGTTCTGACAAATAATCTATTTTGTTCAGAAACCTCTGCTAAGTAATATAAGCGGGAAGTATCTAAGCAGCTGTTTAAATTCTCCAAATTCCAAGGAAAGTAGCTCAAATTTTTCCTTTATTGTCTTCTTTACACTGAACCATCCTCCTTGAAGAAAAAAATAAGAATTCTCTCTGACAGTACTATTTCATTAGATGAAGTGTCTGAGGTACCATCTAGAAAATGTTTTTATCAGTTTTTGCTGCAGACCTACAGGATAGAACAGCTTATATTGTGAGTGTAGATGGTTGCTCCTTTCCAAAGTCCACTTCTACTCCTTCCACCTTTATTTAACTTTTGTGCCATTTTACAATGAGGGCAATGAAAATAGCTTATAAGAGAGCTTAGCAAAAGATCCGATCATGCCCTTTCTCTTTGACCCTCCATTTGTTTTTCTTTATGGTGAACCTGAAACTTCTTTCATTTGTGGCCAGTTATTATTCACTTTACACATAAACTGATATTTACACATCTTGACTCCACAAGAATTCAAACCTTGTGGTTGCAGGTATACGCTCATTTTATTAGGCTGTTTTCCAACAGAGGACTAAAAAAACTTGCACAGCGCTGAAAGGGTTAAAACCTTAACAATTCTCAGTCCCACATGTGTTGAAGCTCATATATGTTGAGATATAAATTAAACCGTGTTGTTTCACCTTCTTGACAGGCTAAGAATACCCTATATACTGTATACCCTATAGATTTACAAAACATGGAAAAATGCCTAAATTGTTTCTCTGAGTGCCTTATTAGTTTGTATTCTACAATAAGATTTGAAATAAATTAAACATATAAATACAATAGATTTTATTTGTTCTTGTTTTTAATTTTTTTATCAAATAGACAAGCAGTAACACTATAAATCTTATAAAATATCTTCCTATAGTTGCTATACAAAACATTGTCCTGCAATAACAAGGTGTTATTTTATTTAAACCACTTAAGACTGAATTTCCTAAGTCTTATTTTGTTATTTTTTTTTGCTCTAATGATTGAGCTCCCAAAGTAAATGAACAGCCGGAGTGACACATTTCCTCTGTGGTGTACCCCGAACCCGTCTTACAGTAGCCATTTTCCTCCCTGCCCCTTTAAGTCTTATTTTTCTGTCTTGCAGATTGCATCAGGTGCACTTCAAGGTACCCTTGTGCGAAGCGAAGAGAGATGAGGTTATTTTCCTAGATGGTGACTTTTCCTCAGCAGCTCAGTTTTTTGTGACCGTGGGTGTCTTTGCTTTTCTTTACTCCCTCCTGGCAACCATTGTCTACGTCTTCTATCAGAACAAGTATCTGAAGAACAACAGAGGCCCCTTTGTGGTTCGTGAGATTTTATATTAAAACATTCCCCGCTCCAATGTCTGTGAGCACAGTGCACTGTGAAGGTATCATGTTTTATGACAAGAAATAAACAATGATTTCATGTGTCTCTTTTTGTCCTGAGCAGGATTTTGTTGTTACTGTCATCTTTTCCCTCATGTGGCTGGTCAGCAGTTGCTGTTGGGCTAAAACTCTGTCTGATATCAAGACAACCACAAACCCAACGCAGGTGCTTCTTCTCATCTCCGCCTGTCGAGCTCAGGAAAACAGATGTGCAGCTACCGAGGAGCCTCTCTGGTCTCGTCTTAATACGTCTGCTGTAAGTACTCAGGGGATAAATGAAATATGCTCTGAGTAAAACAATGCACTTACAATTGTCCTCCCTTCTTTGTTCATCTGCAGGTTTTTGGTTTTGTTAATGTTGTCCTCTGGTCTGGCAATATTTGGTTTGTCTTCAAAGAGACAGGCTGGTACAAGACTGGCCAGAGACACCCAACCAGGAGTGCTTCTGGGAAACGTTCCAGTGAGATGCGACAGCGACTCTACAGCGAGAGCAGCTTCGATCAGCCCGAAGAGAATTTTGGTCCCTTCAGGCAAGATAGTTTCAATCAGTCAAAGGGGGAATTCAGTAAGCAGCTCCAAAGTCAAGCTAGCATCAACCAGTCGCATGTGAGCTTTAACTTACCACAGACATATCTTGGCAAAACAGTCATTTATGAAAGGGAGAATAATATTGCTTCTCAAGGACCGATGATTTTTGTCAATGAGATGTGACAAGAGTTTAAAGTCAACAGCACAGTGAGGTGATGGGTCTTCTGTATCTGAAAGTTTTTTGTGCCTCTTCTGATTTACCTGTGAGCAACCTTACATGCTCGAAGCTGTAAAAAACAGATGACGGACATCACAGCATGTCGTCTGTGCAGAATAATTTATATCAACCCAGTTAGCAACTTATGTAGATTTGATGAGGTGAAAGTTGATGTAGTCATTAAAGGATTGTAGTAAAGACATATATTAATAAGCCCTGAATGTAACATGCTGGAAATCAAGGAACATGTGTCTCTTCAAGGACCATCTATGAGAGACAACCTCAGATACACTTATGTGCTGCTTTCACAACCTGCTGTTTTCTCTCATTATTCATCTGATCACTATTCGCCTTTCCAAGCACACACTGTGCAAATGTTAAATAATGTGGATGTTTCATCATGATGATTGGGCTTACACTTGTTTTTTATATGCTTTAAACTTGACCTGTAATGAGAAAACTCCTGAACTTACAGTGTATTATTTGAATTGTACTACATAGTTTGTAAAAAGTGTGAACAGTGTAGAATCAGAAAAGGAACATCTAAACAGTGTGCTTAGCTTCCCTTGAAATGTTGGTATTGTTTACAAGGTTTGTTTGTGGATTATGTGATATTCTAAATAAGGCAGTATTCCTGTGTTTTAATGAACTATTTTAAATCAATATCAAGTGATTGTTACGTATATATGACTAATGACTCACTGACCCCTTTTTCTTTATGGTTATTGTATTTGATTTTGAGCATGTTTTGTGTCAGACATAAAGAAGACATGAGCCACTCATATACAGCAAATTGAGAGTGACTGTATTTTGTTGATAAACAAACTACACTTGTAAATTGATGTTAAGTATTTAATCTATTTAGAACAAAGGGTTGCTGATCTGCTTTATTTAAGAAAAACAGCTGTTGGTTGTCAGATTTGTTTATAAAAGCTCCTTGGTTTCAATGTGGAAACAAATGCGAAAAGACATCTCTAAACCAAGAAAAACCATAAAGTGAACAATAAGAAAAAGTTGCATTTAAAGCGGATCAATGCAAGTCTGGGTATGTTTACCATGCAGTGCACACCCCAAAGCTGTAGGGGGAGCTCCAGAGCGAGAAACTAGGCGACAGACGAAGAAGAAGGTTGTAACAGAGGCATCTTACGGTTGTCTTGAACAGGCTACGGCTTGTTAGCATGGCTTCAAA
>JAVQJG010110746.1:0-13582 GCA_036024015.1 Craterocephalus amniculus | reverse complement strand
ATCCATCCATTTTCTGAACCGCTTAATCCAAGTGGGTCGCGGGTGTGCTGTCAAGGGGCGAGAGGCGGGGTACACCCTGGACAGGTCGCCAGTCTGTCGCAGGGCCTATTTTATGGACTCATTGTTATATTAAGACCCAGTGAAGGCTGGACCTCTTGTCTGCAGTAAAACCTCAAAGGTCAAAATCAGTTGCTCTGCTGTTAAATTAGACTGCTGTAAAAACCTTATGGTCATGCCAGTAAATCATTTCAAGGGCTGTCCATAAATTCCAACTGAATCTTAACCTTGACCTTGTTGACAGTGCACAGATGAATAATGCACCTAGTAATTAGATAAAACTTTGCAGCCTAACACTTGTATGGATGGATTTGTAATTTTCAGTAACTATATTCTCAACTGTTCTAATAAATGTCCAGTCAGCTTGATTTTGATAACAAATGTCTGTTTTCGTAAGCACATTGTTGCAGCCAAATGGTCTCCCTTGTAGGAAGCAAACCCTTCGGCCAGCGGCAAGCTGGTCCCAGCTTGCTGGCAGCAGCAACAGTGTGCACACTTCATGCTTGAGCCACACCTCCACTAAGTTATGCCAGCCTGCAGTGTATACCTGGCAAACGCCACAGCCGCTTGCCAAGAAAGATTTATACCTGGTGTTTGACCTACTTGAGTTTGCATCTATATTAGTGAAGGAAAGGGCTTGGTGGAGTGGGAGAGAAAGGTCACTGAGATCCCGGGTCTTCCTCTGATACATCAGGATGATGGAACTGGCTAATTTAATGAGCAACAGTTGTCCCCTTGGCTGCTACAGATGGTGCACTACAGATCTGCCCAATGGCGACAGGAACAGCTATCGCTGGACACACACCCTCCAAAAATGTCTGGATTCCAATCTTTGTTTTTCTTATTTATAGTGTCATAATTTCAAAAGTAAATATTAATTTATTAAAACAAACTGTGTTAAGCACATCTCACATTTGATATAATTATTAATCACTAAACAGCCATCACCTGAACAACATTCAGAAACTGGACAGCTACAGGGCAATTTAAAAAAAAAGTTGATCATGAAAATCAATGTAATATAAACCATAAGCAAGGTTAGTTCATGATTTTGATACATTTAAATAAAAAAACACTGCAAAAGTTCAGGTACCAAAGGAACCCCAAAGAAGATTTCTCTTAGTGTAACTGTTGGATGTCAGAACTTAATTTGCTTCACAGCCTTTTTACCTTTTTGTTACCATCGTTGATAAATAATTTATGCCAATTTCAAAGCTTTGTTAATTCTCTAGACCATATTTCAGTGTCCACTAGCCAGGGGCTCCTTGAGGTAGCTGCTTAGAACCCTAAAAAATTAAATGATACCTGTATAAGAGTTTCTTCAGAATTGTTCCCTGGTGAATGTTTCAACAGCAAAATATATTTAGCAAAAATCATCGTAAGGAACATTCCACAAAGATAAATCAAGATTCCAGATCCAATACTAAAATGTGAGCAAACTGTTCTATTATCAACTCATTCATGTACATTAATGAGTTATTTTACACTCCCTTATTCAGCATTATAAGTTCAAGCAGATGAAGTATTTCAAGAAACCTGATGTAAACAAGTCTGACATATTTTGAAAAGTACTGAAACCACTGAAGAGAAAAAAAAAATTCTGAGAAAGGTCAGAATTCTCCAGTTTTAGGTAAAACAATTCTGCCTTTTCTCTTCAAAATTCTGATTTCTTTTAGAAATTTAAAGAAAAAAGGCTTATTTTACGATTTCCCGGTTTAGTGCATTTGGTTGCCTTGAGAGGATAAAACTTTTATTTTGGCCCAACCCAAAACAAAAGTTTCTGCAATGAACTCAAGTACTCAAAGTAAAAACAAAAACACTCCTTACACTCTCAGGAGTTTAAAAAAGAGGAGATAAAGGGAAAAGTAAGTGGAAATGAAAAGATATTGCTGTAATATCCACAGAAAAACATCCAGCCGAAAATTTGTTTTTGAAGATAGCTAAAATGACAGATATGACCAATTTAACTTCATAATTTTAACATCGTAGCAAGACTTGGAGTAGCAATTTTGGCGTGACGTCACCGTCTATGTGTGACAGTGTGGGTCCTGTCACTATGCCTCCTACTGATCATGCACCCTGGCTACTTGGCCACAGGGACTTTGAGATCAGGATTCTGACTTTTTCCCTTAACTTGTCTCGCCCAGCTTTGTAGCAAGCAGAATGATGGTGTAGCTGCTAAAATGGTCTTTCTACAGTAGCTATAAAGCTCCTCTTGATAGTTTGAATTCTTCTTTGTTTTTATTTATTTTTGTCAGTTTCTAAATTTGCACAATATTGTTAGACCCAACTGGAGGGGATAGAAAGAGGATAAAAAGAGAAGAGAGAATAATAAGAAAATAGAAAAAACAAATAAAAAAAAAGACAAATGAGAAAAAAAGAGACAAAGAAATATTGCCATCCAACCAGATTCTGTACAACCTGCAGACACATGATAGGGAATATCTCCGGTCCCCACAGGAAGGCAAAGCCAACAACGGTCAGGAGCACCAGTGAGAGATGAACTAGCTGAAACAAACCATGTATCTTAACTAAAACTAGAGTAGCAGGAACATACAAAACTGAATGAAAGTTATCAGACAAAGCAACACAGTGACTGTGTCAGCATGCAGAATATATGGAGTGAAGACGGTTCAAAGAAAAGTGATCATGCTGCCACCTCTCCTGCACATGAGCATGAGGGAGACCAGAAGTACCCCGAGACCCGGGTGATTGAGAGCCACCCCGGAGTATGGACCCTAGCCAATACGGAGACGACTATGCGTCGGTTCTGTAGGCGGCAGAGGGAGGACCCAGCCAGGGTCCCCTGCGGATGGGGTCTAAATTCATGAAAGACCAATATAATAAGTACGGTAGTTTACTCTTATAGTACAAATGATACAGCATTTTGGAAAATGGTTTTGGTTAAATGATTAACAAATGAACCACAAACTGGTAACTTGTCTAAAACTGAACTTTTCAAAAAGAAATGGTTCAACAGTAGATATATTTCAAATTTAAAAAGATCATTTTCAAACTATTACTAATCACTACAAAAAATATACCTATTATGCAAACAGCGCATGTCTTACATGATGTGCAAATCTTAAGGTATTTAATATTTTAATTGAACAAATATGTCAATACATGTTGTAATGTTTGGCTGAATACATTGAAAAACAATTACTACACCTTATGACTGTAGAATTGGTATTTTTCTTCAGTTTACAAGGTTAACTCTCTCTGCTTTATTTGGCATTAAACATTCACAGAAAAGTTCATAGCACAGAATATTTTCTGAAATAGTTTTAGTTGTCACAACAACATTATTTTTTTCCCAATTTCCAACATTAAAACACTACAGGTAAGTCACCTGGCACTAAACCGAAAATAATTTGACGTCTGTGGAATGAGACGCAAGAGGAATATACTGGTGCGCTGGGTAATTTGCATGATAGAATAACCTTCATTGTGTTTGTAAGAAAAAAAAAACAGCTAATGTATTCTCTGTACTTGTGGTCATGCTCTTCAGTTTTTTATCACCCAGAGACGAGCATTAAATCACCTCACTGGGGGAATGAGTCGCAACAACGGAAGAAAAAAAATGAGGCAGCTTCTGGATCTAATGAATTCCTGGGAGAATAAACACGGCTTTGAATAAAGCCCTAATCACGAATTAAGTGGTTGTTGCCATCATACCTTTGTAGAACATACCCGCAGACACAGACCTGTGTGTGTGTGTGTGTTCAAATTATATGCTTAGGTCTTGTAACAGTGAAAAAAGATGTGTTACTGTATAAGCTACCCAGTCTTCAGTCAGTCCCTTTCTTTAGACAGGGCCAGTTTCATTTCTGAACTAATCCTTTGTTTCAATCCCCTCATCAGTGGCTCTGTGCTGTCTACAGCTTCAAGGGTCAAACTGTAATAACAAAAGATTTACTCTGCACAATGTTCACCTCTTGCTTTCTCTCAGTGAAAATGTGATACTGCATTGAAACAAATGACCTGATATATGTAAATGTACAAGTTACAAAGGGGGCTCTCTCCAAAATACCTCTTCATAACTAAGTTTTTTTTCCTGTACCAATATTGGCTCACTGAGTTGCCTCTTTGAACAAGGAACAGCAACCAGCAGAACAAAGACCGGGCTAAGTTTTTCTCAGTGAATAATCCCTCTGAGCCTTCTTTGAAGGAGTTCTTACACCAGGAAGGTGGAGAGGGCAGATTTTAATCAATACAGGAAAACAAGGAGCTCAGGGGACGTGAGGAGCCTACCAGTCAGGATGAAGATTAAACACCTCTGTCTAAAACACACTCAGCTTATGTCAGAAAGCCCGGGTAACTTCAAATCCATCTATCAAAACGGTATCAAACTGTGTTTTTCTAACAAAGCAATGTTATATGACATGTATTCTCCCCTACAGCTGTAGGTGAGCATGTGGATCATAAATCATAGCAGACAAAGCTCAGCTTGACCTCTAAACGGTTTTATATCAGGCTATTCTGATTCAGTGAGGATGTCTTTTGGCCTCAATAGGTACACTTACTTTATTTGAGCTTTGAACAATGCAGACTTAATCCCAGAGGGCTGATTCTGCATAACAAACAATATGGGTTTGTACAGTGGCTCATGCTTTCTTCCTCCTGTTTTCTTTACATAGATCTGGGAATATTAAATACTTTCTTCAAGGTCCACAATGCACTATATAGATCATTTTTGTGTATACATTTATATACAAATCTGACTTGAATTCTAGGAATTTCACAGACTACTTTTTTTCCCTAAGAGTGCAATTTGAACCTATATCGACTGATAGTTTTCTTTAAAAAAATGAATTTCATTATTTGAAAATTTGACTGTGTGGTGCTGTTTGAGTTGGACAGAGCTGTAGCTCCAATCCCAAAGTCAAGTCTTATTCAAATTAACTCCAACCAAAAAGTATTTTTAGTCTTTTCCATGTTTTATTTAACATTAAGAATATTAGCATCTGCTTCCATTTTGCATGTGTCTGCATTGCTCTGTGTCATCATATGGAGAAAGAGAGTCACTGTCATTTTGATAACAGTTTTTAGCACTTTGTTGAAAAAGCAGATTTTTGGGCTTCAGTAATTTTTCCATCAAAAATCAGGGTCGAAGGGAGAGACAAATGTGGGAGGTAGCCGGATGAAGGAATAATTAAAAGTTACATAACCAAAACAAAACCAAAGATGCTGCCAAAGAAGGAAGTCCAAAAACAGACAGAACAAAATACTAAAATGAGCTGAGGCAGAAAATCAAGACAGGCTGACATGAAAGAAATGACAAGAATATGGAGGAAAACAAAGGAGCGTCTATGCCGGGAGAAGTGATTAGGTGAGTGGATGCAGGTGAGTGAATGAGAGGCGGAACAGGTGGCAATGTTGCAATCTGAAAACAAGATGAAAGTTAATGACACATGCCAGGTAAATGATAGGCAGAATAAACCAAAAATTCAAAGACAAGACCAAAATTACAGAAAAGTTCAGATTAAACAGAACACAGAAAAAATACAGTAACTCACAATGTAACAGACATAATGCAAACACAACCTAAGCATAAAATAGGAACTATCTAAAGTCAAAGAAACTATCCAAAATGAACACAAAAGAAGAGCTTTACAGGACCAGTACACAAGTTAACCTATAAACTAGGTAAATTTAAAAGAAAGGTGGCATTAGAAACCCCAGATGTTACCAGTTTCAATAAAGAATACTTTGAGACAAATCTTAAAAACCATTCTTTGTGATAAAATGTTTTCATACTATATTGTGCACTTATCTATTCAGTTTTTAAAACCCCTTTTAGAGATGAGCTCACTCTATTAAACTTTTATGTTGACTTGTTCGTACAGTATATGTGAGAGGCTGTGATGTTACTCTGGACATGATGAAAACATCTCTGCCGCTTTTGGTGCTTAACTTCAAGCAGCAAAGAATTCTGATCTAAGACTGAACCACTGGTCACTAGTCAAGGCCAATGGGGCTAAAAACACATACCAACTAATATAGTAGTTGTTCCACTACTATATCTGTTTTCTTCCCTGATATACAATAAATATAATAAATCACAGCTTCAATGTAATACATGTTGTGTGCATTGAAAGTTCTGAGTTATACTGAACATGAAATAAACAGCCGTAGTTGACAAAGTCATCAGTCTGCACATAAACATCAGTCTTAGATAATGTAAGGCTATCTCAGACTTCTGAGGGATGTTGCACAAGCAGTGTTTTTCTTTTGTGTTAATTAGACACTCCCAGTCAAGTTGGCTGCTAGGCTGGTTTCACAGTGGAATAATCTCTTTGATTAAAAGATCTAGCACTCATGAAAAGGCCTCTGTGATAAAGCCACTTTCAATCGGGGAGGGAACCCCCCCAGCTTCGTAAAAAAGCAACCCCCCCACTCCACCCCTTTTTCACCTCTTTTCCCAGACAGAGAACAAGGAAAGGAAGAGAGATGCCTGAAGAAGCAGCGCTGCTCATTTCATAAGCAACACTGTCGCTTTGACTCATTTAGGAAGATGAAAGACAGTTACTGTAATATTTGAAGCTGTGGCCACCGCAGCTGAACAACATGGGAGCTTCTCTGAGAGTTTGAATTTTTTTTTTTTTTAGACACACTACGAGTGCATGCTGGCTGGAGCATGAAATGAAGCACAATAAGAGAAACTCTGTCACAGATCTGTCTTAGACTGAGAGGTTTCGGGCCTTTTCTCAGAACTGTGGGTCACAGTCAGAGGGCCTGGCTGAATAATTGATCAATGAATGTGCAGTGAAAACAGAAACACAGCTTAGCACTATATTTCCCGTCTCCCCCTGTAATGTGCATTGAATCCCACAGATCCATCAGCTACATGCAAAGCTCTGCTGAGCTGAAAGGCCTCCAAGTTCACTTCAATTATTCAGCATCCCTCTAAGATTATGAATTATTGAGCTAAAAGTATGTTCCATATACAGGCATGTTCTGTGGCTTGCTCTTCTAGACAGTGCCCACTCTTTAGATGTGTGTGGGATCTTTCTTAAACAGACAGCTCGATGATAGGTTAAATCAGTAATGACAATTTTACTGGCTGAGTTAAGGAAAATGAAAATCAGAAAGACTGTTTGCGGTCCCAGCCAGTGCAGTTTAATGAAAAGGAGCTGGCATAAGGAGACCCACATCTACACTATCAACTTACGTATATGATCAAATGAGGAGATTACGAAGAGATGCACTCATAAGAACACTTTTAATTGTTTGCACAATGCAGTATGTTGGCAAAGTCCTGGAGATTGTATTCTCTCTGGGGCTGAAAGTGAAAGGTGTTTAGTTTTAGCCACCATCTGCTGACAGCTTGCACAGCCATCTTCCATCCAATCACCCTCTCTGATGGTATGAATTGTGCCCAGGCCCTCTGATGAAGAGTTGGGGTTTGCTTTTCTTGGCTTGTGTGGAGGAGGAAACAGATGATACAATTAATTATCAATAAGTCCCTCAGTAAATCAAAGCCATTTTGGCAGCCCATGACAAAAAAAAACGACTGAACTGCCTTCGAGTCCTCACCATCTCTTCATTGCCCATTCTCAACAACTGCTCTCTGGCCGCCTGCCTTCAGTACAATCCACAAGGTGTTTGAATAGATTGTTCAAATATTTTCACTGTTGATTCTTTCGCTCTCGTTTTGAAAACGCTATGAAGGCAGGTTTCTCTGTGGAAGAGTGGAGAACCACTTGACTGAGTGCATCCAACTTGCCCGCACATCTCTCAGGCTCTAATGAGCGTTGGCTGTGTCCGAGGCTGGAAAGCAGGGAGGCTGATAGTGGCTCATTATTTCCCTGCCCATGCTGGCCTCTGTATTCTTGTTTGTGGTCAGCTTACTGAGGGGGTAAACATTTACCCAGTGGAAAACAGGCCTTGACCATTAGGCACCAGGGAGCAGTGGTAATGGAAAGAGGACCCGCCGGATTTCTGCTCACCACCCTCCTTAAAAGAATCACTCACTCATGCTCACATTGGCATGAACCTTTTATTGGAATTTACAACTGTCTGGGGAGTGTTCCTCTGCACAGGTTGAACTATGGTTTTGACCTTACACAGGAAAGGCCATTAAATGGGGTTTATACAAACTTTATGGACAAGCAATGAATTTTAAAACTGCAAGGCAAAACGTGTTCATGGTGTTGTCAAACAAAAAGCAGCACCTACCGTTTCCATGTACTGATGGTGGTCATTTGTAATGACACGATGAGGCTTTTCTTCTGAATCCTAAGCTCATCTCAGGAATCCAGCTCTGTTGAAAGCTGATTTTCCAACAATGAGGTGCTAATTAGGAAATGTATTTCTGTTACCCTTATCGATTAAGACATTACGAGCGTGCTGCTAACTGGCGAGCATGTAACTGTTTTACAAAGAGTACGTTTTCATCGGCCCCTTGCTGTGCATTGGAAAAGCAACACATGTGATAGTGATGGAGTGTGTGCAGTCCTTTATCCTTATATTAGGGGCCCGGGGGGGAAGAGTGGGGTGAGCTCTCTAGGGTAGGGGAGGCTCATTAGGCAGCCACTGCCTCCCTATAACCCAGCTGGGTCTGAGTGCCAGCGGACTGGGCAGCTATCTTTCTCTTCATCTCTCTCTTCTCCCCCTATTTATCCATCCTCATTGCACACAGTGAGCTGCTGCTTTTCAGACTCACAACTCATGGTGCAATCCTAATTCCATTTTTACTCAGTTAATTATGTTTAAACATACAGTAATACTATAAAAAACACTAAAGCATGGCTTTCTTTGGTAAGTCACCATCATTGTTAGAAATGAAAGGCAATTTTTACACTTTTCTTGTGAGGTACAGCCTCTCTTTCTCTCTGTTATATGAATTTGTAGAAGCTACAAAAGTCCACTTCCAAATCAGGATAACTCCTTTCTGCATTTAAGGCTCCAAAATATGATATTTCGGTTTGCAATTTATAACTTGTTACATTTAGCATTCTGTGAAACTGTCATGAATATTCCAAAACACATATGTAGAGGGAATGACACAATGAAGGGTTGCTGTAGGGTCACATAAGAGACCAATGACCCGCTAACGTGATCTACTGTAGTAACTTTTTATTCTTTCACTCACCATCAACAGTATATCACTAAAAGTCAAAGAATTTTCCATGTTCGTTGCTCTGATTAACCTCTTTACATTCTTTCATGGACTTTTTTTGTAGAATAAACAATGAAGAAAGATCTTTGTAATCCAGACTGTCCTTCATCCAGAAGGTCTGAGTTCAGGCCCTCGTGACAGCACACATCCATCCTTTTGAAGTGTCCTTGGACTAATGTCTGAATCTCCACCAACCCTGGCCCCGTCTTTCTGTTGCTGACCCTGTACCTTGACCACTCAGAAGGAGGTAGGCAAGCAAACAGATGAGCTTGGCCAGAGATCAGAAGTATATCTAACGTTAATACAGTATAATCTGGGTGTATAAAGTGAAAACAGTGAAACTACTGACATCTTATCTGTAGCCTTCAAAGAAAAAAAAAATTGACCAGGAATTATGCTTTATGCAGCAACGCTGGGGGGTGGGGGTCCACTCAAACGACTGCCTTCCGTTTTCCAAGGCCGCGGATAGCCTGCCTTCAAATTAAGGCTGCTAAGCGAGAGACTCAAATTGGAATTCCGATTCTATTAAGAAGTCATGCCCAGCAGCAAAAAAATGCCGTATGGGCCCACTGCAATAGGAAAAAGATCATTATAGGGTAAAAAATATTAAAGCACTGCTGATCTATTTGCTGAAGATAAACTTAGCATATGTCTCTCTGCGCTGCCCGGCAGAGGGCTGCAGCAATGAGGACGTCCTTTTTGGAAATTGATTAAAACGACACTTTGAGATCAAAGTCAAATAGCTTCCAAGTCCTGCAGATGTGAATGAAATCTTTAGCTTTTAAAAAAAGAATAGTGCTTTTTTTTATATAATTGCTGTGCAACATGAAACAATGCATACAGTCTGTTTCAGCAGTTTTGTGATGAACCGGCCTAGCAATAGAAATATCACCAGTTGTATTTAAGTGAAGAGGATGCTATCGGGATACATTCTTGGTGTCATGTGGCATTTTATTATATGCTTAAGGGGGACAAAGAAAAGCCATGACACTTTGTTACCACCTTTAAGGACTGGCCCAAGACTCCCATTGTGTCTATCATGTTCCCAATATGCAGTGTTTATCTGTCAAATTCTCATTTAAGGCTGTTTGGCTCCTGACAGTTCATCAGGTTCTCATCTCTGGGCCAGGAATGAGCCATCATCAGACCACATCAGGCATGGAGAGGCAATCACAACTGGGCCTTTTTTAGCTATGGTGTCTTCTCCCCAATGACAAGGCCACTGACTGCATGTTGATAATAGGTGTGGTTTTTTTCAGTCTTTATAGCGAAACATCTTTGAAGGACATAGACGCAAACGGGGAGCGGAGGCAGATGAAGGGTCAGACACATCGGGCTCATCCATCTGTAACAGCAACCAAGCAGTGTATCACACCAACCCACCACACTATCAGCCTGCGCCATACTGAGAGATATACCTCTCATACTGCCCACAAAGCAGCTCAGCATCAGGACCCACAGATGACTCATTCTGAGGCGACACAGTCGATCTTACATTCCCTTGTCAGAAAGGGATGCTACGCTACAGCTCCGATTTTTTTACGCCACAGATGCGTGCAGTCATGTAAAGAGCTGAAAAGGATGCAAAGCGTACTTTCCTGAGGCGTGTGAATGTTTGTTACACAGCTAATAATGAGTAAACAATGTCAGTGTTCTTTAGTCATATATTAGTTGAGTTTACAAAAGCTAACACTACATCACTGATACATGCCATGAAATATTCTGATTCAAGATTTAACTTAAGTGCTGCATCAGTATTTGATACACAGATCCAGTATTTGTTGTTTTGGTTATATGACCATAGTTAATTTAGCCCAACATGAAAACTAAAACATGAAAGATTCCTGGATGATGAACTTTCTTTTAGCATCAGTTTAATGTATAGTTTTACTTTTAAAATGTTCAGTCCAAATGAAAGCTGATGAATGTTTTTGCAGGTACGTTGATGTGTAGTTGAATTATTAGAAATCTGAACCCTGACTTTCTGTATCTCAATCAGACTCCAGATGCTGTCTCAACCGCCTCCCACAAAATGTAACATTAAAGCATTATGTAAACCTTCTATGCATGAGGCTTTCTATAAATGCATGTTTTTGCTGTCTAACTTTTGAAATTGCAACTAGATTGGTTTGCATTATATTGCCACGGTCTGGGGACTGTGCCTTTATTCACCTTTTAACTGTGGCTGGTAAGCGTTATCTTGGACAGTCTGCCACACCAGAGAACTGAGATTGTGAAGGGAAATATACACACTTAAGAAAAAAAGTGAAGGCAATGAATAAACAAATGACAGTAGTAAACAATAAGTTCAGCCCATTATGATCCCTGATGTAAAGGATTTATTTTCACTTAACTGGCTCATTCACAGTAACATATGTTTGCCTGCGATCAAAGACAAGAATGAATGAAAACTAAATATGGTAGAAAGTCAGGTTACTCTGTGCATGTAAAACATTTTTATGTGTTTACCCAAATAAAGGGCCATGAGGGGAAAGATACAAAAGACACTGAGAGAAAACTAAACAATTTCAGTAATATAATACTGATATAACTGATGCAGTTGTTCTGGTAATAACCCATCTTTGTCCAACCTTAGTGAAATCAGCCTCAAATTGTTTAATATAGTCGTGTATTTATTTGTAGGATTAAACAAACTTAAAGATGTTTTTTTTTTAAACCAAACAAAAAAAAAAACACGACTTCTGTCAGAAACTATTTAAGGAACCGGAACGGTTACAGTGCTATTACATTTTAAAATGAATGTTTATCCTTAAAAACATTATTTCTCATTTCGCTACAAATTTAAACAATCATTTAATCATACTCCACTCAAAGTGCTTCTTTTTGCCAACCAGATATTCAAGTGGTTTAATTCAAAAAGTGATAATGGTGTTATAAATCAGTGTTAAACACCAGAAGTGTATTTTCTTTTGGATGATTAATTGGACTGTAAGGTGCCCTGCAGCAGCTCTTCAATATGACACATATAGAAGCTCCTTCACTGTAGCTCCAAACTGTACATCATATTTGCAGGAGTTTGTAAGTGGAACTTAATAAAATTCTCACTTAATTGGCCACATTACTTGCATCTACATTGCATCCAGAGATTCTCATTACATATGCAGTCTCACAAATGCCAGCAAAGGTAACTGAGAAAACTTGAACGCTAAACAGTATCATTTCCGAGCGGAGAGAGACAGCTCCTTACAGAGTTCCACTTTCAGAAGCCACCCATTACTTGTAGAATGACTTCTTTGTGTAGCTACCTGCGCTCCGGGTTTATTTTTACCCTCCCTATGTCCCTCCTCATTCTTTAGCAGCTTCAGGAGATGGCGTTAGTTTGGCTTCATCTCTGACAAAAGATAAATGAGCTCTGGGTCTATGGTGATCCACTATGGCTGCCAGGGGGTTCCAAAATAGCAAACTATTTTTCATATGGAGCAAAGTGATATGGAGTGCGATGCAGCAGGCGCTAACATTTACCATATCATAGTATGCGGGAATACACTTCATTCTTATTTTTTTTTCCCCTTTTCTTATACTTTGAACTTTTTGGCTGAGAGCTGAGGCAATTAAAATTGATCAAGTATGTGTTGAAAGCGAGCTTGCATCTGTTATTTACAGAGTTTGGCGGTTTAAAGAAAATAAACTAAAAAGGAAAACACAAAGTTGACATCTTGATAGAAATGATTGAGCCTTGTTTTCTGCATTTAAAAAAGCATTAAATAACATAATTTCAGTCTTTCCTCTGATCTCAGCATCCATGTAAAATGTTCTTGCTCCTACATGTGGAACAATGTCTATTAATTAGGGAGGATTTGCAGAGCAGCGTAGTCGCTTTGATAGAAACACAGAATCGGTCATTAATCACCTTCTCGCTATGAGGCAGAAAAACAACACTGATGTGTTTTCACTGGGAAAAAATGTCCTGTGTCAACAGGAGATCCACCAGCGCTTGCTATCAGCTGAAAGAAACTTTCCCATTTAAATGAGGAGCTACAGAGCCTCTGAGGCTCTTTGAAGAGATGTGCTTGGCACAAACAAGAGCCGCAGCCTCTCCTGTGTTTTTAACAGCCGAAACATTGCTGACACCTGATGGGTGATCAAACACCAGCCATCTCTCCCTGAATCCTCATGGGGGCTCATCTTTGTACTCTGCTCTCAACAGAAAAAATCGGCAGACCACGCTACTGGGACACCCCTCCACTCAATATTTACTAATGGCTCGGCCACCTGACTAGCTGTTGTGTATTTGTAAAGACAAATGCGTTTGTTGGTTTTGCAGCATTTGCTCTGTCACTCTGCTTTTGAATATGAAGCCACCCACAGTGTTTCAAGTCTTACTCCAAACCCACCCCCCCCCCCCCCCCTAAATATTCGGAGGATCTGAGCTGTAGGCTA
>JAVQJG010110744.1:0-14098 GCA_036024015.1 Craterocephalus amniculus | reverse complement strand
TAACGACAAGTGTTTTAGAGGAACTCCTGCAGATGTAAAAGCAAAATGTTTCGCCATTCCTGCATTAGGTAGGATTTAAACTATTAGTATGCAGTATAATATGTAGTATAATAGTGCATCAAATGCTTTCAGTGGGTGGCAGATTCAGACGGCAGACGGGCCAGTTTATAGAACCATGATGTTAGGACAGAGCCTATCAAGCATTAGGAAACTCTTCAATGTCCAATATTTTACAGGTTTTTTTGGTCATATAAACTTTTTTCAAGTTGATGCACCAAAAATATTTTAATCAGTATTTTACACAACTTTTACTGGCTTTTTGTTTCCCTTGTTGTGTTAAAGCATGCTCACTTTGAAACTTTGAAACAAACCACTGATTTCTTCATTTCAATATCTAACAGCTTTCAAAAAACTTATTTTTATGGTTCACACAGTTTTCTTTCCTAGTTGGCATCGATATTGTATATATTTATGACTCTGAAGCCTTATTTACTTTCTATTTTTTTGGCTCTCTTTGGCTCTTTTGGTTTGACATCTTATCAGAGAGTATTAACATCATTTAAATGACTGAGTTTCAAGTATTTTTGTTTGTTTTTGTCTGAAACATCTTTGTGTGTTTATAAGGTTTCTCTTATAATGTTTGTTCTTCTTCTTCTTCTTCCTCCTCTTCTTCTTCAGTCCTCATTTTGCAGCCAATTGAACGGGAGGATCTGTGCGGGAAAACCCTCAAGATCACAGACTTCGGTCTGGCCAGAGAATGGCACCAGACCACTAAGATGAGTGCAGCTGGGACCTATGCCTGGATGGCCCCGGAGGTCATCAAGCTCTCCCTCTTCTCTAAGAGCAGCGACGTGTGGAGGTAACGCTCTCATGTCTGTAACACCTCACTGATACTCTGACAAGCATCTCATGTCCACAGGTTACACTTAGGAATGTAAAAAACCCAGAAAACATGAATGATGTTGAAATTTCTTGCATTTATGTGATACTGTAAAAAAAGTTTTGAAACTGGCTGCATCACCCGATGTCATCAGTAGAGATCCTGATCATCACAAGTTCATTCTGCAGCAGGACGACGGCCTAAAATTGGCAACCGAAGTCATAAAGAGCTACTTTATACATCTTGCAGCAGATTGTTTGGCTCCCGCTGATCTGAACATCATGCACTGTGTGTGGGATTTCATGAAGGGAAAGAAGACAGTAAAACAGCTTAAATCAGCCGGGAAAGTGTCTTGCGAGCTCTTCTTTAAAGCCCCCTTCTGTAAAAATAACATTTTCTATCTAAGGGGTGTGTGGCATGAGGGATTAAAAAAATTTCTGGGAAATCTTGGACACGAGCTTACATCTGCTGTGGCTACAGCAGTGACTTTAAACACAAACACATTAAACAAGAGAAATGCAAGTAACAGAATTATGATGCAATAAAACAGTTATGGAAATGGCTATAAGGATATGTGGGGTCTGATATAGCTGATGAGGTTCAGGTATATTTGTTGATGGATGCTGCTTAAAAACCCCAAAATGCTTCTTTATCCGTCTGTCCTCACAGTTTTGGTGTTTTGCTCTGGGAGCTGCTGACCGGCGAGGTTCCTTACCGGGAGATAGACGCGCTCGCGGTAGCTTACGGCGTGGCCATGAACAAGCTGACGCTTCCCGTCCCTTCAACTTGCCCTGAACCTTTTGCTCAGCTTCTGGGAGGTAAGCAGCCGCTACCTAAACATAAAGTGATAATTGGATCCAAAAATGCCACGTCGAAGCTGAAATGTGTGGGAAGCACGTTCCTCGTTGTTGCATATATTAATGGAAAGGACTCTTCGATTGTCCTTGCGCTTGTCCCTGTGATTTTCAACCAGTCAACCAGTCATCTAATATGATCTTAAATGATGATGCAAATTCCCTCTGGCTGCTTTCATTCACTGACTTTAAGATGGCACAACCTCACTGTTAGAGTTGTTGCATTAAAACAAATTTTCCTGCATTTTCCAGCAGCTGGGAAGTAACAATTAAGATATGAAATGATTATGTTGCTCTTAAATATATAAAATATATCTGCTTCACCTTGCCAGTAATCTGTGTTAACAGTGGTAGAGCATTGGCAGTCTCTTGTTTAACTCTTCATTGAATCTCTAAGCACTGTCCTACATCATACTGTGTATACTTTCGTTAGATACAGATGGTGAAGTTTTAGGTCAGGTTTTATGTTTAATAAGAGAAAGATGTGTCTCAAATGTTCCTCTCCTCTAACTCCTAAAGCCTATTTCCTCCCCCTTTCATTCTGCTGTACCATATCCATGTTCATCTGTTAATCTCGCCTTTGTCATTCGTTGCTGCTATGCACCGTTTTCTCACGTAAACCTGTGAAGTTCATTTGTTCTTTGTGCATTTCTTTAGGGTATGAGTGTGTTGTAGTTTTGTGTTACAGGGTCAGTGTTGATCAGTCTGCGGCTCTGCAGTGAATTGTAGGTGCACAGCTAGTTTCTGCAACTGTCAGTCAGGGTTTGGCTCGTGATGGTCGCCATATGCTTTCCTCTTCTCCTGTTCCTGCCTCGATTGCCAGAAATGAAAAATAGATCCAGACCAGCAATTCACAGATTAGTCGGTGTGTGTTAAATGGAGAGCTTGACAGTATGATGCTGTTTCAGCCATGAAAGGCTGGTTGAATACAATTTGTTTATTACTGTTGAGGTATTTACTCAAGAAATAAACTTTTCCTATGTTATATACATGTTAGAGAATATTTTCTTATAGAGACTTACAGTAAAGCTTGTTATGATGCGAATGATTGATGTTATGCACTGACAACTGATTAAACGATAGCATAACTTTGAATTACTTATGAAAGCTACAAGTCTGATATCCTTATTCACTGAATATGGTTTTCTTATAAATGAAATTATACATGGAACAGCTGGTGACTTTGATGTTCTCTCAGATGGTGTGATTTACAGTCATTAAAACACTCCTGTTGAATAGTAATTGCCTCACACCTGTGCACACAGACACTCAGTAACGATTAAACCCTCCGATTACCTTCAAATTTACTAACATCTTAAACACCTAAAAAAGTACATTGTCACATATTTTAGCCAAGTCAATATGTCATGTTCTTTATGTTTTTTTAGTTAAATAGACCTTGAAATAATAGATCATCACCCCCCACTTTTATCGACATGAAATACAGGTTGTCGAAAAAAAAAGATCATACGTAATGTTACGAGACCATCCAGTCCTTCAGCCTTATCATGTTTAGACCTCATGGCCTTATTTTCCATAAAGGAGCTACACCTGAAATTTTCGGTAGAACCATATTTGCTTGCCTCCTAAATGTGGAAAATATCAAAATATTCCTGAAAATGATGTCTCCACCATGTACTCTGTCAGTGGTTCTCACACAACTACAGCCATCTTTACATGACATAAATAATTGGACTAAAGTTTCGTGAGATTATGAACCTTGAAATATATATTGACAAAAAATCTTTCTAAATAAACAAATAAATGTACATTTTAAATATTTTTCCTTTTTTTTGGTGTTATACAGCTGAAAGAGTCTGTGGTCAAAGTGACCCCGAAGAACAACATGTGTACAGGATACAAGAAAAGTACAAGCATGTTGGTTTTACAATTACCAACTTCTCCTCGTTAAATAAAGCAAAGTCACGAATTTGAAGAGAGTGAAATATTGACAAATACATTTTTCAACATGTTGAACATTGATTGGGGTCTAAATGACACGAAAGAGGGAAAGGAGGGTTGAAATATTTGCTCAGCGATAACTCTTTACATTGATCTGACAAAGACCCAACAGGACTGAAACACTAGTGTGAAGGATGATACAAAATATATTTGACGGATGCATATTCCAGTTCTAGGCTTTATTCTTATGGATTTAAATGCAGTTATTATAAGGACAAGAGATGTATCTGATTAAATATAAGAGATGGGACATTTTCATGTTTTGTGGTAGCTTGTAACTCTCGTTCAGCTGAGAAAAGCCATACAATACATACAGTAACACGTGCCACTTACTCCAGTCATAGTCGCCTACTGTAATTAACAAAGCCTCTTTTACAGCTTTTCTTTTTGTCTCCTGTTGCTCAGAGTGCTGGAGCCCCAACCCCCACAGCAGGCCCTCTTTCAGCAGCATCCTGAGGCGACTGCTGGCCATTGAACAGTCAGCCATGTTTCAGATGCCTCTGGAGTCCTTTCACTCCTTACAAGAAGACTGGAGAGTGGAGATCCAGCAGATGTTTGACGAGCTTCGGGCCAAAGAGAAGGTGAGATGTGTTCAAAACCATCCAAGCAAAGTCAAAACATTCACCGGGTCAGGTGTTTTTGATTGGACTAAAATCAATAAAAGCAACGCCACAGATGTTAAATCTTAAATAGACTTAAATATATGCAATTCCTCTCATGTTTTTTTGTCTTTTATGAGAACTAATGTATTCAAACAGACTTTACATGGAGTTGTTATGAATCCCACTTTTCTTCTGAGGTGTTTCTGCAAATTAGAAATAACTTAGTAACAAGCCTAACGCAGGAAGAGGTGTTAAATGAAGTGATGCTATGCCAGTTACACCTCACCCCTCCTCTTCTTCTTCCTCTCCTCTGTACAGGAGCTGAGGTCCTGGGAGGAGGCGTTAGCCCGGGCGGCAGAGGAGCAGAGAGAGCAGGAGGAGCAGCTGAAGAGGAGAGAGCAGGAGCTGGCAGAGAGGGAGATCGACATCGTTGAGCGGGAGCTGAACATCATCATCCACCAGATGTACCAGGAGAAACCCAGTGTCAAGAAGAGGAAGGGTCACTTTAAGAAGAGCAGACTGCTGAAGCTGGGCAGAGACAGCAACTGCATCAGCCTGCCCTCTGGTGGGTGAAAGTAGGAAGTGCAGCAGATAGCTTGAGTCCGATGAAGCAGGTGCACAGAGATGCAGAACTCCTAGTTTGATGATACTTCCTGCAGGGTTTTACCAGGTTGGGAATTTAAAAGGCATAGACTGTGTTTTTAAGAGGAAAACCATGAGAGGATCACCTCCTACTGGCTGATCCTCATGGTTATGCCTTTTACTGCTGAAAGGCTGGTACTATTTTACCTTGTTACTACCTTGTTTATCAGAAGAATTATTATTATGTGGGCTGTTGCAGTTCTATCAAATTTTTTGATTGTTTTGCCTGATAAATGAGAAAGAAAATGTTAAAACTCATCTTTCTAAATATGCCTATTCTGCCTCTCAATATCTATTAAATCGATAATTTCCAGCAAACATGTCCTGTTGGTGAAGTGATCAATAAATATAAAGTCAACCTTTTCTCTCTTTGCAGGATTCGAGCATAAGATCACAGTGCAGGCGTCACCGAGTGTGGACAAGAGGAAGAACCAGGGGAGCGAGAGCACCACCCCACCTGCCAGCCCGGGTGTTATACCCCGTCTGCGAGCCATTAGATGTGAGTGCAGTTACCCTTGAAGTCGAGTAAGCAGACGCAGGCAAAGTGCAGTTTTCTGAATGTGTGGAGTGTTTCTCAGTGACGCCGAGCGATGGCAGTAAGACGTGGGGCCGCAGTGCTGTTTGTAAGAAGGAAGACCTCACGACCAGCAAGAAGAAAGGCCGCACCTGGGGTCCAAGCTCCACTCACCAGAAAGAGCGGGTCGGAGGAGAGGAAAAGTACGGATGTGATTTAAATGAATATAGTCGGGTTTCTCAGATGTGATCAATCAGAATCTTTTCACGATTAGTGGGTACCGCTCTGTTTATATCTGGGTTATTTTACATAGTGTTGGGTTATATTTATGTTTTACACACATTGGTGTTGGTATGCAAAAAATACAATTTTCAATTGTCAATTATTATAATTAACAGAGAATGTCTTTCTTATATTGCCTCATTTGATCCTTACTACCAGGAACTTCATATTCATGCTTAATTGTTTTACTGCTAACTTGATTTCATGCAACACTTTCCTGCTTGCAGGCTGAAATCGCTCGGTGAAGGATGCAAAGTTTATTCATCCAGTGCCCCGAATTTGGGCAAGTCCCCTAAACACGCACCCATGACGGCTGGGTTCTCCAGCTTGAATGAAATGGGTGAGACTTTTAAATATTTTTTGCAAGACTGCTGTATGTTTATTAAAACTTTGGCACAACCTGATGTTATTTCCATGTGTAACAGAGGAATGCTGCGAGTTTGAGGAGTCACCAGGATCTGTACAACCTTCAGAGACCAGCAGTAATGGGGCTATGGAGGACTCTGGGTCTCTATGGAGCAGCCTGGGGCCCAACACCATGTCTACTGTCGGTAGTATTGGTTCCTGTCAGGCTCTTGGAGGCCTGGGGACGGGTGTGAACTACCAGGACTCAGTTCGTCGCTGCAGCCAGAGGAAGAAGAGCGATACGCTGTTGTTGGGTTGTGCCTCTCTGCTTGCCTCTGTGGGACTGGGACAGGACCTGTTACAGCTGGGAAAACTACAGGTAAGAAGGCAGCAGCAGTCTTAAATCAAGGTACTGAGCATTAGTAAAGTATCACTCTAGATTAGGGATGTCAAACATACGGTCCAGGGGCCAAAACCGGACCACCAAATGGTCTAGTCTGGCCCGCAGGATGAATTTGGTTCAAGTTACTCCAATCAAAATGTGAAATACTGAATCCTTTTAGTTCCAGACACCTGTAACTAAACAATATGTCATTGTTTTAGATATATTATGATCTGTTCGCTCTAATAGTTGTGTGATCAAGTAATATATAAAATGAAGTAAATATGTAAATAAATAAATATGAAAGAAAATATTTATAAAAAATAATATGAAATAGGTGTTATCTTAAGTAAATTGTATAAATTTCAGATCAAATAGCGCCGTGCATGGCCCCTGAACAAAATGAGTTTGACACCCGTGCTCTAGATATTCCACGCAGTCAGGATAGAGGGGAAGATGGACACATAAGAAATGAAGCAATCCATGTGAACAGTGTTAAAATCCTCTTTCCAGGACCTCACAGTGGCGCCAAAGTTCAGAGTTTAACAGGAGAAGAAATCCAAGTATTAAAGTCAGGAGTGGGTTTAGAAAGACTGAAAGTCTGAGCCAGAAGTTGGACCTGAACCCAAGAAAATGGTCTCTATATGTCCAATGCGGTACGGGTCGGTATGGTTGGGTACGCTGTTTTGAGGGTTACCATTACAGTAGTCCCATAAACCCAAACCGTACCATTTTCAGGCCCCATTCAGTTGTTGGGTCGGGCGGAGCTGCTGACATCATGCAATACAATGCATCGATTAGTGGACAGAAGCCAAAACAAAACAACTCCCAAAGCACTGCCCCACAAGCACCGGTCAGTCCATGTTGGAAAATAAACATTAAAAAATGTCTCCAAACATCAGCCGCGTCTGGTCGGCTCTGGAGCTTCAGAGTTTCCTCCAACAGCTGGTGATGAAGTCACGTAAAACGAGCTGGATGCAGGGATTAAAACATTTATAGTGACATATCTCATGTTGTTTTGGCTTCATGTCTGTTGGTGTTATGCGAGTATGACACCACAGTGGGCATTTTGTCGAAACCTGGCATGCCGCAACTTTCAGTGGAAAAGCTTTTATGATGGGCTGGATCATACCGAACCGTAGCGACCCGTGCCGTAACCCTCAGTGTAAACGAGGCTATAGAAACCTGAATGCACCAAAACGCCACATCAGACACGGCTGAGCTGTAATGACTCAAAACAAAAGGTGCAACTGGCGTGTAGGATCATTCCCAGGACAACCCAAGTTTTCCAAAGATTTTGTGCTGATTGATTTTCTCATGTCACCTGATATTTACGACTCGCTGTGTTAATGTGGCCTGTTGTTGCCCCCAGGTGCTTCAGGATGAGCAGGACCTCAGAGAGGAGCAGCGAAAGAAGAAGGACGGACTCTTCCAGCGGACGGGTCGCTTCCGTCGCAGCACCTCGCCTCCCAGCAGGAACCTCTCCCTGACCCTCTCCAGACATCATGACTCAGCGCTCGCCTGCATGGACCCCTCTCCCTCTGTCACTCTCCTTTCTCTGTCCTCGCTTTCGGACTGCAACTCCACCAAGTCCCTCCTACCCTCTGACCCGGACGAGTACCCCCTGACCCCGATGACCGGGGTCAAAACGCCGGCAGCGTCTCCCGCTCCCGCCCTCAACCCGCTTTTGGATCTGCGGGCGGAGAGCTTCAAGAAAGAGCCCAACCAGTCGCTCACGCCCACCCACGTGTCTGCAACCATGGCTCTGAACAGAGGTCACAGACGCACCCCTTCAGACGGGGCGATCCGACCCCGAGCGCAGACTCTGGGGCACCGCAGGACGCCGTCAGACGGGAGCATGCCCATGCCGCCACCGCCAGGAGGGCTGCACTTGGCTACAAGCAGAGGTACCAAAGTTTGATAAAACTACTAAAACCAAGATGCGTCACTGCTGCAGGAAAAACTTATAGTTACTACAATTTGCTGGACTTTTGCTGAGGATGACCAAGACAGAGAAAACATATTTAATAAACAAAGGTACCACATAAGAAATAAGAAAATATTGCATTAAATTAAAATGATGAAACAGAACTGTTGCAGCATCATTAATGATACATTTCAGTCATGCTCCAAAACAAATTCAACAAACTGTCCAAGTTTTTGATTAAATGTGATGAAATTAATAAATAAAAGTATCAACTTTTACAGGAGCTGAAGTGATTATGCAGGATTTTCTGAGACCAGAACCAAAGCAGCATAAAGTGTCTTTACATGGAGCTCTTTCAGTAGCTGGATAGTTGTTTTTTATGTGTCCTTCCTGAAATGCTGTTAAACTCTAATATGACTTCTCTCTGTGGTTTAAGAAAAGCTGCAAAAGGAGCATTTCTGACCACAAAACTAGATCTGGCCAATATATTGAGATTTTCAGATATATAAAGACTTTGTCACACAAGAGATATAGAATAAGGGAATATTGTTTTTATCGAGTTAGCTTGTTTTGAGTTTAAAGTATCTCTTTTTTAGCATTTTGTACAACTGTATCTTTGTTATGGGCATTGAAAAGTATTTTTTAATCATTGTAATACACATATACTTTAATTGTAGTCAAATATTTTAATGCACAAGTGGTTCTGATCATTGATAACAGTGCATTTAGCACTCAAAGCTGTGCATTTATACTGTATCTTTGTTTACTTGACCAAAACATTTTAAATTGAGATATATATCGAATATTGAGATTTGAGAGGAAAAAATTATCGCAATATTAAATTTGGTTATCGCCCAGTCCTACCCTAAACACAATAAGCCAGAATAAATCTGAGCCGGAACAACAGAAGGAGGTTTTCACAATGATCTGGCACAGGACATTACACAACAAACAAGGTGCAGCTGTGGCCATCTGTAACTTAAACTTTATGGACTCCTCACTGAGAAAAGGTAAACTATAGTATACATGACATTAGAAACTGTAAAAGCAAAAGACAAAGGAAAAATCTGAACAGAAACACCATACTTTTGTTTGACCTGAAGCAGTTTGACGTTTGCAGAAACCATCAAGTGCCAGTCAATCATTCTTATGGGAAGGTGTGGCTAAATGTTTGGTCTTGTGTATTTTCCCTGAAATGTAGGAATAGGGAACACAGTGAAGCATTTATACAAGCTGATGACTGCAGTTTATATGTTTACATGACTTAGACTTCCAGTTTTGTCCGTAGCACTCATTCATGAGAAACAAAGCCTCCAACACACATCAAGCACATCTGAATCAGAGATTTGAATTCATGATTTTTTCTTTTATGACTACAATTTTCTCTGATATTACTCAGGGACGCCAGACACTTTGGACATCCCTCGACTCCCCCAGCGACGCAAAGCTCCAGCTCCTCCCATCCCCGACCCAGATCCTCTCATCAGTCCTCCGGAGAGACCCAAGACTCTAGAGTTTGCTCCCCGGCCGCGACCCACACCAGCCAGGGTAAGACCTGACCCCTGGAAGCTGGGATCTCTGTCCCGGACCCTGAGCTCGTCTCCGGGCAGCAGCTGCGACAGCCCCCTGGGTTCAGGGGACAGCAGCGCCAGCACGGCACGGCCCAACCTCATGGACATGGACATGGATGGCCAGAATCAGGACCACACCGTTCCTCTGTGTGGGCAGCTGCAGCCCGCCACTTTGTGTGGACAAAATTACCTGTAGTGGAAAAACAGCAAAAAAACAACACAAAGAAACCCCAAACGAACATTTTAGAATCAACTTTTTTTCTTTTTTTTCTTAGTTCAGTGGATTGAGACCTAATCCAGGAAATGAGAGCCTGGGCTGAATAAGGAAGGCCTACTGATGTCTGAGCCGAGTAAAGTGCACTCAATGACGTTTGCAAAAATCTCCCACTTCTTGTCATGTTTCAGACACTTAAGTGTCCTGAAAAGGTGTGAAACCCTCCCAGCATTCCCTGGTCGTGCTTTTTAACCTGCACAACGCTGAGGTCCTTTCAAAAGCCTTTAGTGTGCTTGTCCACCCTACCTTTCCCTTCTTTCCCTCCTTGGAGGCTGTCTCCACCTGCTGCTTAGACCAGGTGGCATTTCCTTCAGAAGCCATTAGAGTACTTAAAAAGCCACTTTTGACTTTGCTAACTGGCCCTTTCAATCCGTCGGCTTGTGCTTTTGCCTGTCTGTGTACCTTTTGCACTTTTCTGCTTTCCAGGCCTTCACTTAGAAGACCACAGAAAAAAACAAAAAACAAAATTACATGTCGGTTGTTTTAGGAGTGTTAAAAAGTGGAGCTGGGCCACTTTTTCATAGTCTCTGTTCTTATTTTGCACACGGTTTGTTTTTGCCGGTACATAAACATCTTCCATAAACTCTCCTGCGTCACCAACGTCATCGCTCTGCATGGCAGCCATCGTCCTCTTCCCTCCCAACCCGAGACAGGATAAAGCCTTTTTTTTTTGGACTGGTTACACCTTCAACCTTGTACAGTTAAAAAAAACAGAGTTTATTTTCTCAGTGCTTTGCAACCTGTTTGCTAAAACGTTTGTTTTTATCGGTTTGCCAGCCCAGGCGTGTTTCTCTCGGTGTGAATGCGCATACTGTATAATATTGTACATGTGTGGATGAACAAAGTGGGTCTGTTTGTGCGTGTGCTGGTGCTTTTCGGTGCATGCTGTTTTATGTGAGGACAGCTTGCTATACAGTACGCTACATGCAGCATTTTGTTCTAGGTGGCTACACACGCTCTCATCTGTCTGTTGTTTTTTTAAGAACATGAAAACATTCCTCTTGCTGTCAGTATCACCTTGCACAGATCCCCTCTCATTCCACTGAAATGGATGCAGAATAAGACACAGGCTACCTGATTTCAACTTCAACCTCATGTTTACTCATTTTCAAACTTCATCTTCTCTAACCTGCTGTCTTCAACATCAGTGGCACTTTAGGAGCAACGTTGTACGACCAAGTCGTCTCTCTGTCGACTCAAACGTCACAGTCAACAAATGAACTTTTTTTCTGCAGAGCTGTGGACGGTTTAATGGCTGCAGTTGCTCGGCAAATTTCTTTAGGTGAGTGTTGGTGAGAGAGTGGATTTCAGTGTGTGAGCGTGTGTGTGTTACTATTTGTATATGGGATCATGACAATCCCCCATTGGTAGAGGAGTGAGCCTGATCTCATTCTCCTTGTGCAATAAGAACATTGAGTATTTATTGAATCTATTGTTATTGTGGGAAATGATTAATTATTATTTCAATGCTTTTCCTGGGATATCTGTATATATTTGTTAATATAAGAGGAAAAACCAAGGAAAACCTGGGAAACTGCTTACTGGAACATCCAAATAGTCTTCAGTCTCAACCTGTGACATGTCTGGGTTCAGTGAGAAGTTAGTGTGAAATGTGATGAATGAGAGGCAAATAAAAAAAGAAAACAAAGAAAGATGTTTCACTATCATTACATCTCGTATTATTGTTGTCATGAAAGATTCTGGGAAGAGTACCTAGGGTACTGCTTAGAGGATTAGGCACTATGGACTACTAATTTTATTTTATTTCATTTTTAATCTAACTTAATTTAGTTGATTAAATTTTGGTTTAAATTAAAATTTAATCTGAGATGCACAACCTCTTTTTTAAAGTAATGGTGAAAAAAATGTACATAATGGAATATTTTAATTTCATTTTAACAAAAAAAAAAGACTAAGATATACCCAATTTCCCCTTTTTATTTCCCATAAAACTTTGACTTGTGTATTTTGCACATATTTTTTTTCTCTTGTAGTTTGTCAAGAAGAAGCCAGTTTTTACAACCACTTCATCAAGAGCGCCTTTCAAAAGGACAGCAGATAAAATCTGAGGCGCCATGAGGTTAATGAGGTTAATCTATGTACTCCATATGTCTGATTTTATCCTTCTAGCCTGGATTGAGGGATGTCTATTTTACAGCCATATTTTCCATAAACAAATTATTGTAAACTTGTAATAACATATTGGGAGGACAGTGCAATGTTACAAACTTGCTATATAAGGAAGGATTTTAACCTTTAAGATGGTTTTGTATTTCATATTTGTAGTAACTTCAGATGCTGAAAAGTGAATGTGCATAAGGTGTTTAATGACAAAGTGAGAGATCGAAATGGGTTAATAAAAAGTTTTTTGCAATTGAGGGAAAAAAACCCTAATAATTAAAAAGAAGAAAGAAGTACATCAGGATTTAAAAAAACAATTTTGCAGTAAAAAATATACATCTGTATCTATTATGAAATTACCTAAGTTCTTGTTTTTAACCTTTCCTCCTGCATCACCGTCAAACAAAATATATAACAAATTAACATGGCACATGGTGAAGTATGAACTAAAACAAAACATTTATGAGGAAAAAAATGAACACAAAACAAGAGAACAACTTCAAAAACAGGCTTGATATAAAACCTGTGAAAAATAAAAGCTGTTAGTGTTGTGAATAATCAGTTTTGTTGTGCTGTTTAGACTGAGTTAGAAAAAAAGGAAAACAAATAAGAAAAGAAAACCCTGGCACACTTTCCTACTTAAAGTTTTACCTTTTACCTTTTACAAAACCATGACAAGAAGCCTACACACCTGCTTTTGGACTTGTATGCACTCTTTGAATCTTCATCAGTGAGTTATATTTAAGATCTTTGTATTCGGAAACTGCAGCTGTGAGATAGAACAGTTAAAGGCCCTTTGAAATATATTTGGAGTTGACAATAAAGCAACAGTAAAAACTTCACTGGTCCTCAGGATGGATCCTGAAGTATAACAGCTCAGATAACACTTTTAAGGAATGACATAAACCTGCATTAAGACTAATCCATTGTTTACTATATATATATATTTTTTTTCTTTTTTTTTTTCTTTAAATAAGCACTGTCATCTGAGATGTTTAGAAGCTGTTAACAGAGCTACAAAATGTATACTACAATTTGCTTCCTATATTTCACTGGAAATTAAGTTAAGTTTCGCCATTGCATTCATCAGTGTTGTGTCTGAGGCAGAAGATATCTACATCTTACAACACTGCAAACACGCCTCATAGAGACAACAAAGGCGGCTGCAGTAGCAGATAAAATCCTGTAGGTGTCACCACTGTGACCTATGATGTCATATCTTTCCCAGGTCTGCTGTTTTTCTCCATGTCATGCATTCCTGTAGTCGCGCGCACTGACGATGCAGCTGCCATACAGGCTTCAGCTCACCTTTCTAAGATGTAGGAGGACGAAGAAATCGTGAAATTGCAGAGAAATTTTCATGTTATATATGACACACACACCAACCTTTCAATGTAAGGACACACAACAGTGTATGCAGATGTTTTGGACACACAAGTCTTCACACACTCCGTTGCTGTTTTTGTCAGTGTTGCTGCCATTCAAACACAGTTTCAGACGCCAGCCAGTTACCTAGCAACCCCTCTTCACTTCCATGGCGATGCTATTAAAAGCAACAACACACACACACACACAAAAAAGGGAAAAATGGATGAAAATGAAGAGTGAGAGAGAGGTGATAAACAGCCAGCAGAAAGGATTCAGCAGGCCGGGCATTGTGTGGCCTGTTCACACACTCACACACACACACACACACACACACACACACACACACACACACACACACACACACACACACACAC
>JAVQJG010110732.1:0-11585 GCA_036024015.1 Craterocephalus amniculus | reverse complement strand
AGCATGATATTCAGACTCATTACACACATCTCCAGCACTGCATAAAGCAGATTAATAATATCAAAGCTCATCTGTGCCCTTTGGTGGTGCACTAAATCTTGTTCTGAACACTCCTGCTTCAATTACATCATGATTTAATGACTGCTAATGCAGACCCGGAGCAGGCCACAGTGGTATAATTAGCCATGGAGGGATGGAGCGTGATGGCTACGATGTGTGTTGCATGTGATAGACGGTGTCTTACACTCACCTCCGGCCCTCGTTCCTGCACGTGGCAGGACTCGCTGTCTCCCTCTGAGAAGGAGCCCGACTCATCGCTGGAGTTGGTGCCGTAGGACTGCTCACATTTGATCTTGGGTCGCACCTGGGTGAAGAGGGCCTCCCCTCCGCCGCTCTGCTCCTGCTGGTCCGCGTTGAGGCAGCGCGCCACGTTGGAACACGGCGAGGAGGAGAACTCGAACTGGGGCAGGCTGCAGGGCGAGCCCCCGCTGCCGTCCTCGGCGTACGAGTAGGAGGAGCAGGAGCTGGAGGTCCTGGTGCGCGTCTCGCAGGGCGGCGAGCGCGGGCACACTTTGATTGGCACTGGGCAGCTGGTGTTGGGCCGCGAGCGGCACAGGACTGGCGGCTCTGAGGAAGTGGTGCTGGGAGAATAGGTCTGGGAGTTGGGCAGGGACTGGCTGGCTCCTGCCCACAGGCCCTTCGTCATATGCTCAGAGAGCTCCATTTCCAAAGAGTGCCCACCAGGGTAGGAATGCGCTGGTGTTCCCAGACGGTTGCAGGCCCCTGAGGAAAATATGACACTGCGGCGATCTAGCTCAACTTCCTGTTTGCAGACCCCGTCGTAGGAAGCAGCCTTGAGGGACAGCCCTGCAGGGAAACCATCCACCTCCTTGGGGGACGCCACAGACAGAGCCAGCTCCCCAGTGAAAGGCCTTAAGTCTTTTTTATGATCTCCCTGAGAGTTTCCTTTGTCCTGGGGGCAGACAAGTCTGTTGGTGAATAGCTGTTGTGACGTATTGGACAGACTGGGGAGGTCGACCCCTTTCTTGAAGAAGGCTCGGAGACAGGACGGGGACTTGGTTCTCTTGGTTCTTTCCAGTGACACGGGGCTGTCCATCTCCATGGCCGTCACACTGTCCTTTTCCCTGCTGTCCTGCTCGTCCCCTGACAGGCACAAAGAGACGGCCTCTTCCTCTGCCCGCGGTTCAACTTTAATCTGAGCCACGGGCTGCCTGCCCTGACCCGGTGCTGCCCCGCCACCGCCGCTCTCCTTTAATGTGCTTGGAAAACCTGAGGTACTGGTGTGTGAGGAGGTGTCGTTATTGTGCTTGTTACAAGCCCACTGGTATTTCCTGTACTTGGGGCATCGAGGCAGATCTGACGCTCCATGCCGATCAAAGTCCAGCCGACCGTCTCCGAAATTACCGGGCATTGTCATCGCTAGCCTTTCATCGTCAGGGTGTTGGAAGGAGTCGAGGGCATCTGCACAATGCCGTGCCGTGGGGGAGGCGGGCCTGTCCGCCTCTGACTGCATGCTCTCGTCCTCCGAGTTGTTTGCCACCGCCGCCTCCTTGTGGCAAAGCAGCAAGGTGTCCTCCTCCCGCCGTAGCTGAGCTTCCAGGAAGCGAAAGCACGAGTCCTCCAGGTTGTGCATGCGCAGGAATTCGGCACAGCGGATGACCTCCTGGATGTTTTCTCTGCTGAGTAACAGCTTAGCAGTGTAGGCAAACTGCAACAAAGGGGCGAATCCCCTGGCAGTGACCTGCAAAAAAACAGGGAAATTGCCAGCATTACCATCAGCAGAGCCATTGTTTAGAGCACTCGGAGTGTGGTGAGACAAACCGACAGCTCCAATGAACATAAACAAACACAGTAAAGTACCAGTTAATCTTTTTATCAGGTCAGCGCTGCAGATTCTATACAGCAGTAAGTAAGATGTGCTGCTCTGGGGATGTGGCCAGCAGGGAACCAGCCTCACACACAAAACAACAACTAAAGCAACATTCCAGCTGTCCACCACTGTCGGCCCTGTGGTCACGGTCGGTTTGCACATGCATATTTCTGCCAATGTTCTTTATTTGCTCCTTTTTCTGCTTTTATTTGAGATAAAATGTGTAAATGGTGATTTTCTTCTATCCGACACAAACCTACAAGGATATTTCATGACTCATTGTATGGCTGAAATTTGTTTAAAAAAAAGAAACCTGTTGTTTAAAAAATATAAAAATGATTTGATCTGGAGATTAAAACTTAAAACTGAACGTTGTGATCTGATTTCCACTGTTTAACCTGGCAAATGCACATCAAAACAACATTTTTTACCCATGAAAACCCCCAGAAGTGTCTTCTACAGTAAGTGCTGAGATCAGGTCATTGCCCCTGGAGCCTCACTTTCTGTGTTAGTGCTCTGTGTCCTCAGGGTCAAGTGCTTGTAAAGCCTCAGGGTTTGTAAGACCACGGCTTATCCCCGTAGAGGCCATGTGGCGTGGGATGATAGAGGGAAGCCTTCCATTTAGACTTAATGCCAGATAATTAGGTAAACTCCTGAGCCTGCAGAGTTCCAGGCCGCCCTCTGCTGCTGTTGTCACTGAGCACACAGACCAGAGAAAAGAGCTGGCCCGTCTCTCGTTTAGAGATCAGCATGTGCACATACTCTGGATCTATCCACCAATCCCTGCAGCTTTATCCTGCCTCTGCTACAGGGATGTAATCAAACTACACTCAGAGATACAATTACAGAGGATTCATTTTAGATCCAGGAGAGAGTGTCTACAAAGCACCTCCTGAGCGGTGAGATGTGAAGTCTTTGCATGCAGATGAAGGGGATGAGTAGCACAAAGTGGATTTCATGGGCCCACATTTCACTGATTGTTTTGCTCCCTTTGTTGGAGGAAAGGAGATAAATGAAGCTGGCATCCACAGTCTGAGCTCTGCAGCAGATTACAGAGGTCAAGCAGTCTGGCTGAGGATCTGTTTGAGGCAATCCATCTCCAAAAGGCAGGGACCACAGTAATTAGTAGGCATGTTAAAACTATTAAAAACTATTTCAGTGGTTGAGATCACTTGAATATCTCAGAATCATGGTGGATCTTTCAAAACAGCAGTGTGGACTCTTCCCTGCATCCCTGCTCGAACACACCGCATTCAAATCAAATGGATCCAGCAGCCAATCACAGCGGCTCAGTAATTTGATTCAGGTGTGATTGCAGGAATGTGACTCCGAGGACCAGAGTTCCTCTCCTCTCCTCTAAAAGATGACTGAAAATGATTTTCACATACCAAACAATACCTCCTTCCTGTTTACTTTCCAAATATGATCAGAGGAGATACCATGTGACCCAGGGAGTCAAACATATGGAAACCTTCACAAAAACCTTTTCTTCTAAATTTATCCAATGTAACCCACAGTTTCCCCAACTTTTTGAGTCACGACCCCCAAGATGACATATATTGGTGTTGGTGACCCTTCCTTCTACAAACACAGTTATTAATTATACATCAGAGGGGTCGCTCTGCAGGATCCTCTACCTATCAGGTTTAAAAACAGTCTGACTTCATAAATAAGGAAGATTAATGTGGATTTATGCATTAATGTGTGAAAGAATTAAGTCAAGTTCATTTTAGATGTATCTCTGAGTTAATGATTTAATTTTGACAGCCATGATAAAAATCCCACATTTATATATCTGTTTTATGTTTTTAACAATTATGTAGCGATCCCCTGGAATGATCTCATGACCCACAGTTTGGGAACCACTGATCTGAACTACATATAATGTGTATATTTATGTACATAAACTACTGTATGTAAATGTGTAACTTGTTGTTATTTTCAGTTTAATATCAAATGCAAAGATGTGCCTATATCTGAACCACTGCTTACTATAAAATGAGCCAATAACTGTGTAATTGAGGTATCCTGCTGCCACACACTCTTTTCTATGCATGAACTGATGATGCTCAATGCAGATATTCTCTACCAGGCTCTCTGAAAAAGCCATAAATGTGTTTCTGTCTTCACACTCAGTTGCTGCTTTCAGGCTTTCTGCCAGATGCAGGATGTCAGCTTGGAATCCTTCTCCGATGGATTAAAAGCTGCATGTTGCGCTTTCATCGTGCATGCAGCACTGACTACATGCTGCACACGGAGATGCAGGCTGAAACTTCCATGTGGGCTGAACTCTGGCATGACCCCAGGCAGCCAAGTGGTAAAGATGTCAACCGTCTGTGCATCATGTGACGTTATGTGCTTTAAGATGTCATGTGAATGTTTTTGGAGCTGCAGGCTGTGCAGCGCTGGTGCAAGCAGCCGCGCCGGCACACATCCATCCGAAGCTGCCGCAGGTATGAAGCACCTTCCTGCGCTCCGGCAGACACGGAGCCCAGCAGCATCGCACACATCAGTCATTGTTAAGAAGAAGCTGCTGACTCCAAATCTGAGAGGGGGATGGTGTGGAGGGTGTGACGGATTGGGGGAGGGCTGAGGCTTTGACTGAACTATCCGCTCTACTGATGAGCACAGCACATCTCCTCCACACCAGCGGCTCCACTCGGAGTGCTGGATACGGACACGTGCATACGAGTGTGCACGTATTGTGAAGCTGCACAGATCTATTATCTCCTCCGCCTTCTCGCTAGCTTGATGACAGCTTTCTGTTCCTGCACTGAAGGGAAACCCCAGTGATTTATTATCATCAATCTTTCATGCGCAGCGCTATAGTTTTATTTTACAGAAAGTGATTAGAGGAAAAATCTGTGCAGCAGAGGCAGCAACATCCTCTGTTTTAGTCTACAAATGCTTTCAAAGGAGTTTAAAACCCCTTATCCCCAAGCTTTTCTTCACAGTCTCATCCCGTAAAAAGGCATTTATCTTTATATTTGTAAAGATTTGTGAGGGGAAATGATATCTTCTTTGATTTGAACTCCTCATGCTGCAAACCAGCTGGCGTGGAATCGATTAAACTCAATAATATGGGTTTAATAGAATCCAGCTCTTATCAATATTCATCTTAAATAAGTGCTTTATAGGGCAAAAGGTTGAATAGATTAATGTGCAGGAGGGAGAATTTTCATGTATTCAGCTTGTTTGGTTAATCAATAATTAAAATTATATAAAAACTGATTTCAGTAAAAAATCTGAAATAAACTCTAAAATCAGGTTCATTTTCCAGTCAGTAAAATTTTTGGTTACATTCCTTCGATCTTGTTTTTCTCTCTAATGATCAATAGCAGGAGTTTTTTAGGAATAATAAAAACATCCCATTGATGCCTGGATGCTTCTTCCTCCTCACAGACAGAAAACGTGTTCTGGTCTCCATGCTGAGCTCAACCCGGCAGCGCCACACACCATACTGTTAGGCTGGAGTGAAGATGATGATGATGAAGGCTTTATAATGAATGGTAGTGTCATGTGACTGCTGTCCACTTCCTGTGGTTTGCTGGTCTAAAACCCCATCCACATCAACTTCCTGTTGCTAAGCAACAAATATTTACACCAAGCTGAACTGGAAATAAAAAGTTTCTCTTCTGATTTATGAAGAGTTCATCAAGTTTTTTCCAAAACCTCATGAACTTCCACCAAGGATGCATCAGCTTCATTTAACTTCTGCTTTAACATCTTCCCTGGTCTTTGAATGCAGACATTTTTTGTTAATTTGTTAGATTTTACAGATGTGGCTCTGATTTCTGTCAGATTGACAGACATGCAGTCCGGTTGAAATGAAGGCAGAGCTGGAGGAAGAGCAGCGTCTCCGGGGGAAACTAGGAATTGTCCATTGACTGCTCATTCATTTGTTTATTTGTCAGGATATTTGTGGATAAAGTCGGCCTACGTCATGCTGTCACAGCACAACTGAAGCAGCATTTTTGCAGCATTTTTCAGATCTTGCTCATCAATCCAAGCGTTTCTGCAAGTCACACGCCGCCACCATTCATTTATTCATTTTCAAATAATGTATGAGCAAAAAGACCTTCAGCACTTAGAATAATTATTTAAGTCATGCAGGAATGTAGACACGTGGAAGAGAAGCCACTCCACTTCTGCCTTTTTATCTGTGCTTTCAAATCGTTCTGACTTGTTAATGATCTGACACAACTTATTCTTTATGATCCTGAGATGGAGAGAGACACACAAACTGAGCTAGTTTCCATTCATGTTTATAGTGAACCGAAAAAATGAACAGAATCCAAACATCCAAGCAAAGTGAAGAAATGTACGATCAAATAATCAGCAGTACAGCCTCCCTTCAGCTCACAGATCGGCCTAAACCAGCTGAGGAGTAAATCCAGCAGCCGCTAGCTAGAAGCACGGCGAGCGCTCCTCTGCTTCCACCGCTGATAACCAGCAAAGCTGCTGCTGGAGGAAAAGTGCTGAGCGTACCAGGGATCTATTTTCAGCTGGTATCAGCAGCTGCAGCCTGCGGGAGCACCTTTATGTGCGCCATATGTGATGCCTCCATTGTTACAAGCAGCACAGTAAAGCTAATGAACATAAGTCCAAAGAGAAACACAGGAAGGAGGGGGGGGGGCAGTTTGGGAAGAGAGGGGAAGTCAGAGATGATATAGAGTTTCCTGCATACCCCCCCATGCAAGTAAAGACAAAGAGAGAAATTCCTCAGATGAGAGACTGAGGCTGGTTCAGGTAAAAAGAGCTGAAACCAGCCGAGCCTGGAGACGAGCGTCCAGCCGGACTCACCGACACCGACAGAGGCCACGTTTCATCAGATCTCATTTTAATTCCTCTTTGATTCAGAATGAAAGGTAATTCCTCTTTAAACAGGTGAAAATGAGCATGAAAACACTTAATTCCTGATTAAATGTTAATTCTGAATGAAAGTTAATCCTGAATAAATGGGCTGGTTTATTCCAGGTTTAATCCTGAATCAGATAATACCTCTCTCATCCTCTATCATGGAAACCTTCATTCTGCTTTAAGTTCAAAATGCTTCTTATTACGACGTTTTCTCATGTTGTTGATGGAAAGAAACGAAGCAGGAAGGAGAGTTTTTAACTTCCGGTAGACGTACGTACGGTACGTCACTTCCACCATCCAACCAATCGGAGCCCTTCCCTTCCACCATCCAACCAATCGGAGCCCTTCCCTTCCACCATCCAACCAATCAGAGCCCTTCGCTTCCACCATCCAACCAATCAGAGCCCTTCACTTCCACCATCCAACCAATCAGAGCCCTTCACTTCCACCATCCAACCAATCAGAGCCCTTCCCAGCCCCTGGATTTAAAGCAGAATTAAGAAAATGTGTTTTCCATGTAAACCTTCATTCAGAGGCCCTGCGACAGACTGGCAACCTGTCCAGGCTGTACCCCGCCTCTCGCCCGTTGATAGCTGGCATAGGGTCCAGCACACCCGTGACCCAGTTGGATTAAGCGGTTCAGAAAATGGATGGATGGATGGACCTTCATTCAGAATTAATATTTCCATCTAAACCAGAAGGAGAAGATTTAGATAATTGTGAATTATCAATCATCATGTAACGGTAGCCATTGTTGTCATTTCACCCTTCTAAGCAGCAGCAGGCGTTTAGCGAGCTGCTGCTTGATGTGTGATGTGATCTGCAGCAGCACTAACTTCATCATGTGCTGCTGCCTGTGGCCGCTGCCTGGCCTCTACATGAAACGCTGAGAGGTGGCCAGGCTGAGGTGTGTGACGGGGGTTTGCTGATGATGGCTGGTACACAAAGGCTGTGTGAGAGGAGCTAATAAAAATGTTTATTAAACAGTTCTCTGTGGCTCTGGCTGCAATTCATCTCCGTCAACACACACACACACACAGAGCGATTACCTCGGCAGTGATGCTGCAGCAAGCGGCGGTGCACACATGAGTCATCTCTGCTGCATTTAGAGCAGATTTATAGGAAGCTGCTGGGAAGCCCACAGTAAATAAGTCCTGCAGCATGCCAGGGCGCAGGCAGCCCAGCAGATTGCTCCGGAGCCCGGCTGCAGCTTCCTCAGAAAAACCTGGACGTTTGTCGGCTCTAAGCTGGTTCATTTCAGGTGAAACAGCCGAGTGTGTCCATGTGTGAAATCATTATAAATATGCATCAGTCCGAGGAGCTGAAGGTGGACGGAGCAGGTTGTGATGCTGTCAGACCCAATTGTTGTAGGAATGACGACAGTCTGGCAAAGTTTGGTTTGCATGGAAGCACTGTTGGTCCCAAAGTGAATACATCTGCAGTACAGCAGTTTTAAAACATGTTCTCAGTCAAAATGTTAAAAAGATACTTTTTATGCATAAGGAGTAGCCTACCAATAGTTTTCATCCACAATGGAGTACCAGCACCACATTCAGGAAAAATACTTTTTTACAGACTCTGAGAAAAAATGGGGACTTTCACAAGACAAACGGGCAACTTTACAAGATAAAAGTTGTAATATTATGAGGCTAAAGATGTGATTTTAGGATAATAGTGATGCATCCATGAATAACCAGTTGTAGCCAGTCCATCTGGTTGGTTCGGATGGGCCAGGAGCTTAAGTCAAACTTCATGAGATGCTTCACGGCCCTCATGGTTAAAATATTACACTGCAAAAACTTTAAATCTTACCAAGTGCATTTTTCTTATTTCCAGTCAAAATATCTTATTGTTAACATAAGATACAATCGTCTTAAGGGCAACATTTCAGTGAGCCACAGGAACTTGTTTTAAGACAATACGGACGGAAATACAACTTTGAGAATCACAACCTAATGAGACACAAAACTGCACAATACTAGTAAAATATTGCTAAGAACAAGGTTTTCCAGCTTATTTCAGATCTTGTAAGGCTTGAATAAATTTTCTTATTCCAAGAAATCTTATCAAGACAATTTTCACTTGTTCCATTGCAGCTTATTTTGCTTATTTCAAGCTAAATTACTTATTTTAATTTACTTAACTTTAACTTTAAATCTAACTTATTTTTTAAGTGACCTTTTTCCAGTGTTTTACATAATGGCCACAGTTACATGGTGTTTTTTAATTCCGAATTAATAATTCCGAATTAATTAATTCGGAATTAAAATCTTCTCCCTCGGGTTAACATGGAAATCTTAATTCCGAACGAGGGTTTACATGGACAACACGTCTTCTTAATTCCGCTTTAAGGCTGGGGGTTGGGAAGGGCCTGATTGGTTGGATGGCGGGGGTGACGTAGCGTACATACGTACGTCTACCGGAAGTTAAAAACCGCCTCATTTCTTTTCAACAACAGAAGAAAACATCGTAATAAGAACCATTTTTGCTTGAGAGAGGAATGAACTCATTCGGAATTAAGAGACGAATAAGCCAGCCACTTTATTCGGAATTAAGTTTAATTACGTATTAAATTTGCATTACGAATTAAGTGTTTACATGGTCTGTTTAAAGCGGAATTAACGTTAAGTCCGCTTTAAAGAGGAATTAAAAGTCCCATGTAAACGTGGCCAATGTCATGTTATAATGTCACAACTTTGTTATCTTAATATTAAATATCTTCAGTGGCAAAAGGCTAAAAGCCAGGTTGACATTTTTGTCCACAAAGGGTCATGGAAAGGATAAAAAGGCATTTACAGGGTCAAATCATGCATGTTCATGTTGAAACTTGAAATCCTCTCATTTAAACCCAAATTACCCCCACTCGCCAAACATGTCCTTCCTGTGACCTTTTATTGAACGCCTTCTAGAAAGTGGACAAAAAAATCCAGTTGAAGGGTCAAACGTACGTCTCTGAGGGGTGACTCAAGGGTTGAATCGAGGATTCGAATGAGGAGGAAAGCGCATGAGTCTGTTCAGTCTGTTTCTAACTGGACTTGTGAACTTTAACGTTTAACTTGCTGACTGAGGCATGGAGAGTCCGAGATGGAGCTCCTGGGTCTGGAGCGGGTTTGTGAGTAAACTGGTTTTGGTAAATCCCACTTTGATGGACAGATTCAGCTACTTCTCTTGAACCTACAGGAAGTTGTTTAATTCTAGGACTGCAGGGCAAACCGGAGGAGGCGGAGATAAAATGTGCAGATGTGATCAGTTATCGGGACGTGGAACTTGGTGAGAGATCCACCTGAGTGAGCGGCACATCTGCTGTGGGAGCTGGCTTTGCTGGGAAGCTAATTAGTCGTGTGACGGTGGATCATCTGACTCTGTGACTGTCTCGTCAACGTGCCGCTGTTTGTCAATCATCTGCTGCTCAGCGAGCTTCTCACATCTTTACACCTACTGAGATGATCCTCCACAGATTACAGAGACCTGGTCCAAGCTGAGCTGCTCTCATTTCCGTTTAAAGGCTTGACAAAGCAGCAGCTCATAAAACCAGCCCGTCCCCCTGCAGAGCGCCGGCTGCCTGCACAAATCTCTCAGCCCTGCAGGAACAACGCAGCAAGTGTTGAGAGTTCAGCTGATGACTGAGCGGAAAAAGAAGCAGAATCATAATATGTGATGCAGATGAGGCCACCAGTCTGGCTGTTTGTTATTATTCTGAAAAGGCCCCCTGCACCCAGCCAGCTGGCCGCATATGAAAGTTAAAAATGGCTTCCAGAGGCATAAATAAAACATAAAACCTGATGACAAACGTGATGTTTACAGCCTGGTACAAAAAACTTTTTAGCTGTAAAAGCTCAGCTTTATCTTCATGACACCTGTGGGGGAGGGAAAACATTCTCACTCATTCCTTTTCATGTTATTTAATCCTTATTTTTGTTTCTTTTTTTTTAAACTTTTTTAAAATGTAATATAATTTTTTTTATCTTAATTTAGTTTTTTTTAAATGTTATTAAATGTTGATTGATGTTTTAAATGTTGATTGATGTACTTAAACCTATTTTTTTACATTTTTTAAAATTGGTTTTAGATTTTTATTTTTATTTTTATTTTGCAATCGAATGTTTTTAAAGTCGTTTAGATGTAATTTAATCCTAAAATTCCTCAGGGGCGTGTCCTTTTGATTGACAAGTGCCAGATATCCAAGAGCAGCACACCCGCGGTTTTTAGCCGCTAACCTTAGCTTTAGCCCGCCTTCCTCCGTTAGCTGGTTAGCTCCCGTTAGCTCCACGTTAGCTTTGTTAGCTCGAAGCTCAGTGTTAGATGGGTGTCAATCATCCTTCCCACGCTCACAGCCCCCTGTGGCTACCAGATCCGTATTTCTGCAAGATCCGTATGTGTGTGGACTGTGCATGCGCATCACGTTCGCCATCTTGGACACAGAAACACGGCAACAACAACTAGTCCAAACTGTTTGGTAAACACATTTACGTCTTCCTGGAATGATCAGTAACTCAGGCTTTTACTACTTTTATTCAAAAAGCGTAACTGTGTCGACACGTTTCCCATTTAAAAGAGCTCCATCTGCTGGCCGCCTGTGGGCGGTGGTTCTGCGGGGAAGCGTGACACAGCTTCAGGATCTCATTACATGACAGTGGCAGGGCTCCTCGTGTCATCCATCTGTCTGATAAGAGAAATGTTCTGAGCGCCAGCTGATTTTTTCGCCCATCAATGTTCAGGGTCAGATTGTAAACAGGAAGAGGAGGATAAAACGTGCTTCTGCAACTGGGACAGTGAAAATGATAACAAGTAACGGGAAGAAGTGAAAAAGCGTTTACCAAACAGATCTGAATAG
>JAVQJG010110726.1:0-15905 GCA_036024015.1 Craterocephalus amniculus | reverse complement strand
ACAACGTTTTCTTTATGCGTTCAGCTCGTTCAGCCAGAGCAACGCACCGCAACATCTCAGCTTTTATGACGCTACATGTCCGCTACAGCTCAGTCAGCGAGCGGGACGTTTATAAAAGCGGAACGGTATAAAAGACGAGGTCCACACCACGACTGCTTTCCAGAGTAAATCTGAACGGTGCTTACTATGTGACGGGCGGACAATAAAGTTTTTTATTTGATTAATTTACAAAGCACCGCTAGGAAACAGTGTCACAGTGCAGCTGCAACAGATCACACGCAGCTGCAACGGGAGCAGTTTCACAATGACAATGACGTCATTGATCGGTTCGGTGGATGAAAACTTTAGGGCCGATCAGAAAAAATTAAAAATATGTGAAAAATCGGCCGATCTGATCAAGCCGATCCGATCAGTGGAAAGCCTACAGCACAGTGCCAGTACCATCACAGTCAGTGGAGAATTTTTTATTACAATTGTGAACAGTTGATTTAACCTTCAACTCATCTACTGCTGAGAGGAGGATTGAGTCAGAATTATACTCCATCAGTCTTCCATACATGGTGTCTCTCCCTTGGCCTGAAATCTTTCCTGACAACTCTGGTCCCACATTCACCATAGAGTCATTCTTTTTGTTAACTATCTATTTGATATTTGAAGTTCATAAGCTTTCTTAAGATAATATGGTATTTGAAAAAATCTTACCTGAAAATCTTCTTAAATGGTTTGAGGGAACCGTTTATTGGACAATTAACTGGGCAGTTGCCATATTTCTACTCCTAATTACCCATATATTTGATCACTTTTAATTTATCTACAGATATTTCAAGCTTAGAGTTTCATCTTATAAAAACATCAGGATACATTAATTATTATATAACACCATTTATGACATTTTCGCCAATATACTCTTACTCGCATGCCATATTTGAAGCATATTGGTCATGTGAAGTTCTCCAGAAAGAAGAATGTTTAATGAAAGGTTTTTACAGCTTTGGTTGTTATTTAAAGTAAGTGAGCTGTTTGTCAGCATTTCAGTATACAGTTTGGTCTGCATACTAGATATTCCATCAGCCCAGCTGGTCTTAAAACCACAGGGGAACCAGTCCTACTTACTGATCACTAAGGTTAAGAGCCTATTAAAAGCTTGCCAACAGTGTAGGAGGGCTAAAGTAGAAAACTGAATCTCAGGGTACTTTCTCTCAAGAGTCAATAGAAAGTTGTTCCGGCTGGTGCAGAGTTTTATTGTATCTCTAAGAAACCACATAGAAATGGCCATTTATCCTTTATCCATACCTTGGCAAACTATCGCAAGTAAGTATTTAGATTTTTACCTCTCCATTTGTACTTGTTCGTAAATGGCAATTGCTGCTAAATCGACACTTAGTTAAGCATGTTATGCATAGATTGAAGTAAGTGGAGCTGCTCAGAAGCATGAAGTCTTACCTCGTTGGAACATTGTTGAGTTGGACAGTTTGAACAGCAAAATACTAAAGCATTTCTTCTCCACACTTCAATCTTCATCACCCCCACTTTTGAAAGGTTGAATGAAGAGAATTACATTTCCTTTTGCCTGTGATAATGGAAATTATTCACCATCTAAAGATGGGTGCATAGCGTGAAATTGGAAATGTTTTACGTAGGAGTTGGAGATGCAGTACACTCAGCTTGATCATGTTGATTTTAAATGCTTTTAATATGCAAAATGTAGATGAACATTTTCCGGTTGAGAGCACTGAAATGCTTTTACATCTTAATTCAACCTAAAACAGGAAAAACAGTCGATAGGGAGATGGAGAGGGAATAGAATAAATGGTGGCAGTTTGGATTTGGTATACCACAGTCAAGGAAAAAATATTAGCTTATTTTATTCAATTTCTTTTTTTTATTCATTTTTTCTGACTCCTGTTTCTATCTGCACTGTTTTTGGCAGAACAATGCCATAACTACTGATGTGAACACTTATGTGATGTAGGTTATTATTATTTAAAAAAACATGGAAAAAGGCTAGAAGTCAGCTCTTAAACTCTTATGAGCTGTAGTTTGTCTATTGCACCACCCATTTAAAATCAACAAGAAAAAGTCAAATGAAAAAGCAAGGCCAATCTAATATTTTTTTTCTGCATTTGTAATTCACTATTTACCTACTTGAGCTTTATCAGGTCAACCCACACATAAAAGTCTTGCACTCAGACTTTCACAGGAGATATAGACATTGTGTACAAATATGACAAAGTAAATGAACACAGAACATAAACAAGTCTCACAAAGCACAGAAATGTGTTTCATCAATTTCAATTTAACAAAACGTAGAACTGGATGGAAGATTCATATCCAATCCAAATAAATGTTTGAATGAAATATGCTAAATAATGAGCTTTGAATAATTGTTGAGTTTAAAGCGTGTTGTAATAAGTTTGAGGAAGAAGAAGTTAGAAAGTGAGCTCAAAAAGATTTTTTGCATTTTAAGATGTGAAATATGATTATTATAGAAAATTCAGTATGTTTTAATTACACACGGATAAGTAGATCTTTTTGTGCCTAGTTAAAGGCTGGCTGGTAAACATCCCTCTTTATATTACAGTGGGTTGCTGTGCTGCCATTGAATCTGTGTCATCTAGAGGAAATGCTTTTTCATTGTTCTCTGTACAGGAGATTTTGGCATCTGACTTCTGTCACACTGATTAAGATGGTTGTTTGAAAAACAGACATATATTAGCATCTTATTTATACATTTCATTGGAGCCTAGGAAGAGTATCATGCATTAGTAATGAATGGATAATGATGATGATGATGGTAAGGATGATTTAGTCTTGTATTTATTTTCTAGTTCCTCTTTTCTTGTTGGAAAGTTTAATTTGTATCAATATCTGGAAAAATCTGTTCCTCCAAGTTGATTTTTCTGTTAAACAAATGATCCTGACCCTCACAATTTTTCAATCCTATTATCAATCAGTCCAACTTCAAAAGACTGCAGTATTCCAGTTGAATAAAAATCCCCAAACGGAAACAAAAAAAACAACTATCTAACTTCATTACTCCAGAAACACAGATAACACAACTTGTCATATGTGCTATAATGGCAAAACCATTCGTTGATGTTATTGTAGTGGCATGAATGTACCCAGGGAGGTTTAATGTGCTACTTCAGCCATTAAGATGTTTTTAGTCTCTAAGAAAATATTTTAAAGCTTAGTTATGAGTCAGAACTAGAGTTACTCAGAGCACAGACCTCCACCAAGTCATATGGTGACTCACCTTAGAAAAACCTCAGAAGGCCCAACAGCCACCCCTAAATTTTGAACTTTCTGGATCACCGTTTCCAGAATATCGTTATGATCCGAATCAAACAATGCTGGATTATAACATCTACCTGGAACTACAAGTTGGCTTTGTTGCAGAGTTTTAAACATTTTGGACATGGCTGTGCTAAATGCATGTCCTCTACTGGAGCTCCATCGATGCCAGAATGCTCTGCCGTGTGTTCATTATTGATCTCTCTACTTAAACATAAAAAAGAATTAAAACTGGAGTTTGGAAATGCCATCTTCATTACTTCAATAAAAATGCTGTGGTGATAAGGTATCATAATGTTTTGAAAAATTTGTGAGCGGAATAAGAACATCACTTTTGTAAAAGACTTGCAAATATTTTTAAATCTTAAAGGCAGGGTATACAATCTTCTCCAGATACTCTACAGATACACTTTTCCAGATAGGTTTACATCCACATCACACCTAGACAGCTATTAATAAACTTTGATGAATCAAAAAAAGATTAATAAAATCCATCCAGTGGTTATGGAGAATTTCTGGAAAAAGGTTGGCAAATCCAAAGTTTCTGTTCGAACTGGTTGGACCTAATGGTTCGCCTGTAATTGGCTGAGTTACTACTTCTTTTCCAGCTGCATGTGTCCTCTACCGTGCACTCACTACCAGCGCATCACCGAATGTAGCAGGAGAAAAAGCGTTTACCAGGAATGACAGAAGAGTAAAAAATAAGCCAAGCTCTTTGGGAAGCAAGAGGGAAAGAGTTTTTGAAAAGACGTTAAATAGAAAGCGTTTAGACATGAAAAGAGCACAAACGCGAATCAACATCGGCATTTCAGAGAAAGCTGCAGCTTTGCTACGACTGGTGTCCAACACTGTGACAGCAGCTTTTCTGCTGGACAGCTGAGACTTTTGTTTGCTTTGGTGACAAGTTATTGTTGTTATTAATTCATAACAAACTGAGCTGTATGATTTTGGTGTGCATAGATTAATGGCTGCTCTCAGCAATAAGCCAATGAATACAGCAATGCCAAGATCCAAAAAGGGTTAATGGCAAAAGACATTCTTAAAAGCACTTCTGTGTTGTTTTTACAACATTTAAGCCATTAATAAAATGTTTGGCAAGAATATTTGGACTTACACAGGGGAGATGACAAACTACTGTAACAGGTGAAACATTTCGCCACCCAGATAACACCCGACACATGGGATGAACTGGGTCAGCGTCACAGAGGCTACGGCCCTCTCAGATTGCGCATCTCGAAGAAATATAATTGTTGATGAACGTTAAAAAATGTTGGTAGTTTTAAAGCAGTATGTGAGAGACGAGGCATCAGCCTTTAGGGGCGTGACTTTGGAATGATCTCTGAGGGAAAGGGGCAGGTTTTCTCTGTTTATTTTTCAATTTCATGCTTTCTTTGACTCTGGGAGAAGATTGTGTACCCTGCCTTTAATGTTTTCCAGCACTGTTGTGTCTGTAGTTATGATCTCGCTTAGGAGTTAAACATCACTTTTATGGTAAATTGAACTGTATTAATATCTTCTACAATGCTAAAAGTTATGTTTTTCACTTTTACTTGTCTTCCTGTCAGTTCCATCTCCCTGATTCTTGTCATTAGTTGTCTGGGTAACAGAGGCTTGTCGCAGTCTGTCGCTATGTTATTAAATAGAGAGCCATTGAATCAGACGAAGGAGACTGTCAGGAAATCGGAGGGGGAGAAAAAGGAAGCCAGTTGGTAAGTGGGAACTCTTGGATTGTGAAGGGGGTTGTTTTCTGTGGTATTTCTGCCACTGACTGAAAAGTCAACACACTTGCACAACAAATGAGAAAATTGTGTTCTGTTGTCATGGCAACACAAATAATGCAAGCAACCATCAAAGTAGTAGGAGATTAACAGTGCAAGTCAAATATCTTTCCCATGATGCTTTTCTCATACAATAGTGTCACAGTGTCATATTTCTATACAGTATTTCCATCTATATGGTAGTGTTTGCCTTCCGAATCAGAATAAAGTGTAAACCACATTTTCATATACCAGCATTTGTTGGTAATCAGAGTATACCTGGATTCAGCCTACTCTTATCTTATTGCTGTCCCATTTTTGCTTTTGATAAAATGCCATAATGGAGCAAAATCTTGGATGTGTGCCATAGGGGTTTTCAGGTTTTCAGTGGAACCGACTGTGACTTGTCTCTGCTTTCACATGTTGTGATAGGTGTAATTTCAGCAAAGTTTCACTTCAAGAAGTCTTGTGTTACTACTGATACTGGCTCTCATAGTTGTTCGCACAGTTCAACTCACTCTCATATGTATGTTATGTTAAGTTATGTTATGTTATGTTATGTTATGTTATGTATAATGGTAGCCACCGACTAAATCTTATGTCTGCAAACTTCATCTAAAAAAATGCCCAAAGTAGAGGCTTTCAGTTTGGTGAGTATCTGATATATCAGATATCGGCTTTTAAAACCCCCAATATCAGAATCAGTACAGGTCCCAAAAGGTCAGAGGGACTCTATTCTTTAGATTCAAATCAAAGAAAGATATAAAAAAACCTACACTTGCAATTTACGATACTTTAAGTAGGACCTCACCAAACCAAAGCCTCTACTTTAGGCATTTTTTTAAATGAAATTTGCAGACATAAGATTTAACCGGTGGCTCGATATCTACCAATATCTACATATCTAACAATATACGAAATAAGAACATGGATATACACAAGGTGCATACTGTACATGAACACAAATACTTATTACTTATAATACCCACGATATGATTCAAGTCTTTTATTTTTTATCTACATCCTTTATACATTCTTACAAATGGACACAATCAGAGAAGGAAATTAAACATCTCTGGAGTTTCCAGACATGCAAGGTCCGTTGGTAGCATGCACTGTTGGTTGCAACTTAGTCAGAGGATATTTCCGTGGATTTTGTAATGAAAATATGTTGTTTCTGTAAGTCATATGACATGGAAACCTCCATATTCTCCATGACTGGGTAGAGTATTAGTCAAAATCTGGATGGCTCTAATATACAGTTGGTGAAGAAAACGTTTTTTTCATTTCAAATGCCTTGTATAGCTAAAAGTATTTTTGTTTCGACAAACATATGATGAAAATATAAAAAGCTGCACTCAGCTAAGAGGTATATTACAACATAGCTACCACAAATAAACAAGTCTAATAAACAACTAGCCAAGTTATGGCTTATAAGATTTAGTGAGGAGGATGTTATTAACATTTATTATCACCAGTGTGTCATTTGCTAACCTCTGCTTCATCACACACATACGGATCATGATAACCTTTGAGTTTTGTTGGATGGAGCAGCTTAGATCAAAGCTGCCTTCATTAACAACATGCAAAGCTGTTGATCAGAAGCCAGCAAATGCCAATCCTCAGAGTAATATAGGTCACTGACAATGCTCAGTGAGCAGCAGAGCCCCCACCTGCCTATATGTGCTGGCAACAATGCAATCCCAAATCAGTATGCTAGCATTAGTGACACATTTGGCCATTCTCACATTCGCACACATTTTCAAGTGCAGACACAAGCTGACCCGTAGATCCTGAAAGCCTGGCTGTTGTTTCTGCTATCCAGCTGCACCCAGTGGCACCATGATTTTATTGCACATTTGTATTCATACAAACATTGATAGCTGGCAGAGAAAGGAAAGCATGTTTCCAGCATACGTTTGATTGCCCTCACTTCATAAAACCATCATCATGTCATTTCTTCATCCTGACCTGGATTGTATTGACTCTGTAAACATTATCAGATTATTTGAACAGGATTGTGGTAATGCTTTTAGAAACGGATGCCCTCTGTTTAACAACAGCTAAGATGGAGTGTATTAGCTGGTGTCCAGCTCAGACTACGGGTATGAATCCCAACTTGTTGCAAACCGTGTTAAATACTAAGGCCTATGCATGCCGACCCCCTAAACCACCAACAGTCACATAGAGCATCAGCATTGATCCTATGAAAAAAGGGAATCAGCTTACGCTGCTTTGTGAGAGATAAAATCAGTGAAGGCAAAGAAACTGCTTGACGAAAAACTGTTTAAAGACATAGCTACGATTTTTGTAACCTGTGTTTTGTTGTATTTTTTTCGGATGTTGATCATCTCTTATAGCAATCCACTTTTACTTGCTGTCCTTGAAGATTATACATGAAAGTATATGCACATCATATGCTTTTCTCCACTTTCTTAGACTCACCTCTTCTCTCAACAACCTCCTGTTCACTTGCAGTTGATATCTTCTCTACCCAGCTGGCCTCCCCAGAGGCAGACAGTATCCTTATGATGCACCACATTTGGCATATATATCCTCTGGTTATTGAGCAGAGAGCAAAACAGGCTCTTCACATGATTGATGAGGAAATGGGATTTTAATTCAGTTACTGAGCCGTCACCCTGTGGCCATATCTGCATGCCAGCCTTCCTTATTTGGAAACCAGCTTTGCTGGGAACAATGTCAGACTTGTAGACAGTTTTTCACCAGGCTGGCAATTGTATTGTGGTGATGATCTTCTAAATCACTTTTCTGTTACAAACATACTTTTATTGTTTTCTATTTTAAAAGTAATAAAACTCTTGAATCTTTTTTGGAACTAGCAACAAAATAAGTAAATAAAAAGGTCATTTATATTCACTCATGGAAATTTGATCTGTGCCAGGCATTGAAATGTGTACTCTATGCAGAACTCTCTGCACTGCTTACATATTTTGTTATGTATTTTGTTTGTTGCTTGAAATAAGATGCACCAGTCCCTGAATATTTGTGGGCTAAATGTGTGCTACATTTCTTTTTCTAAGACTTTTGTGGCCGAAGACTGAAATCCTTCTTGTGCTTCTTTGGATGCACTCGTTATTGCAATTGCTGGTTTAAATACAAACATTATGCAACAACATCTGAGTTTTAATTGTATTACACTGCACCTGAGGGTTTAACATTTATGGAAAAATAAATTTTTCACTTTGAGCATATTTTGCTCAAGATTGATGGTACCGATGTCATTGTCATTGAAGTTATTTCGTTTGCAGTGCTCGCATTATAAATCCCATCTTATTTTGTAGGTGTTTCTATGCCATCATCTAATCTATCGTGGTACTTTTAGAAGTCCTTTTTTTAGAAGGGTATGAATTGTGTTTGGTAAAAATATTTTACCATCATTGCTTGGTGAACATGTGGTGTTGTAACTATAACTTTAACACATTTTTCTAATGCTGTAGATCCATCCAAATCTCCTTCTCCTGTGTTTTAGCTCACTGGTGCAGGGCTGAAATTAGGCTTTACTGAGCACAGAGCATTGGAATATGTCTGTGCATGGAAGAGCCAAAGCTGCATTGTGATTTTATGTGTTTTGATATGGAGGGGATTTGTATTTGAGACATTTTCTTGAATAGCTACTGGAAATGGAAAGGCACTGCTGTCATTTTTCTTAAACCCTTGAGTCACTGCTTTATGCAGTTGCATTTCAAGATACATCTTTAGGGTGGTATTTATTTTTGTGTTTTAAATGGTTTGTGTTTGTTTTTGTCCAACTTTAAATCAGATAACTGGAATCGGAATGCATTTTTCCCGTTACATTTTTAGGGTAAGATGGTGAAAGGAATGGGAGGAGCCATGGATTTGGTGGCGAGTGCTGGAACGAAGGTGGTGGTCACCATGGAGCACTCGGCTAAGGTGTGTATACACATAAGGATGTGAGCATATGATTTTAACACACTTGTTTAAACTAATATTGCTTGATTAAGTCATCCAAAAGACTTGTTTTTTCTCAGGAGTGAATCTAACCCAAGTCTAATTGAACTGGCAATTTCCCCTTCTCATTATGGGACATCAGAATAATTTATATCCGCTTCCTCTTATGAGTGTTAGTGTTATGGTTGAATAGGGACAAGTCTGCTAATGGATTACTTAATGTATTTCTACCAGCAAATGTCAGCTCACACTGATGAGGTTCTACATAGAAAAGATCCCCTGTTCATTTGTTTTCATCTAATTCAGATACAAGTGTACAATCGGACTTGGTGTTTTGGGGAGAGATGATTATTTAAGACTCATGCTCCAACTTATGCTGAATTAATCAAAAGGGCTTCTGAAAATAGAAATAAACAATTCAGGTGAATGGGTTTACTTTTAGAAAATCCACAGTGATATGATGCAAGGGCGGCATTACATCCTGCATCCACAGTAGCATGCTGCTTTTTGCTAATGGGACCCTGGCGCCCAGCCTAAGTCCAGATGGTGCAGCAGGTTAGCATAAATTGACTGCCCTGAAGGACAGGGAGTGAATGATGAATGATCTGTGCTTTTGTTTTCATTAAAAGTGATGGAAGGGGAAACCAGGATATAATGAAGTGCAGTAAGATTTGTATACTTTTTAGGAAGAGCAAGCATAATCTTCCCTGTAAAGATTAACCTCCAGAGTATTAATTCTTTTAGGGATCTAGACGAGGTGGCTGACATGATTTAAAAGGCTAAGCAAACATTTGACCTTTGTTCTGACAAACTGCTCTTATCTTTCAGGGAGGAAAACACAAGATATTGGACAAGTGCAGCCTGCCTTTGACAGGGAAACAATGTGTGGACCGAATCATCACAGAAAAGGTGCATTTTTATCTTTTTTGTTTCCATAGAAAATATATACAATGCAATATATGCATTTAGCTCTGTCAACCTAAATGAAGATGGATGCATGCATGCATGTATAAATGGATGGATAAGCTATTAGTCATAAAGTTGTTCTGCTTACTTGTATTGGCCTAGAGAAGATTTTTACACAAAGGGTTAACTTTGCATTATTGATACAAAAAAGGCATCTGGTATATAAGTGTAGATTCCTCTGATACATTAAATATTCAGGAAACCACACCTAGCTGCCCTACTAAGAAATGGATAAGCGTGTTTAAGTTCAGACCATGTCAGCTGAATGTTCCTTGAACCCCAATGTTGTTGTGATGAAAATGCACTTGTGATATAATTTTTTTTCAATTTTAGTTTAGAAATAAGGACCACTTTTTTATACTTGAGATGACTGCTACTGATATTTATACCAATAATATTGCAGATGAGTCAGAGCTACATTAAGCACAAAGACATCAAGCTAAGACTGACTGGTATGGAGTCATTGCAGTTCAGATCAAAACAGTGCGAACATTGTCAGTACCTTTTGTCACAAAGTAACATTTCCTGGTTATCCAAGAACCTGTTTTTTGTTTTTGTTTTTTGTTCATTTGTTTTTGTTGTTTCTGTAACCTTTACAGAAATTCTCCAAAAAACTGGTTACTTTGACATTGTGGAATATTTGTGGACTAATGAGGAATTGATTAATCCATATAAGATTTGTCAAAAAACAAGAAAAATAGCAAAAGCCTTTAGAAAACAGCACAGCTAATCAATATTTTTTGTTGAATTCTACATATTGTGTTTTTTAACTCAAGGCTACCTTTTCACCCTGAAGGTGTGAGTGATTGAAAATGAAAATGAATTAGATGAATTCTTGCAGCCTTTTTTTTTTTCTTTTTGTCACAGCCAGTCAGCTTCCTGATAAAGCAAGCAACAAGCAGAGCGTATAGTGACCACAAACCCATTAAACACAGGTCACAGTCATCGGATCTGTATCAGCTGCATCTCAAACACGTATGTTTGAGAACAGTTTTGGTATGATAAAGTGAAGTTGCATTATCTGATAGAGTTGGATTTATTGTGGATGGTATTGAATTTTGTGGTGTTAGAATGTTTCATGCTTGAAGTTTCTATTAGATTATAAATCTTGTTGATGCTCATGTCAGCCTCAAGGTCTGTCATGCAATGTTGCTGACTTTTGTACCTTCAACCCTGGGATTGGATGGTTTAGATAAAAAAATTAGGCTCATCCTGTAAATGTAAACATGCTAAGTGTAAATGAAACAGTCAAACAGATTAACATTATTTACTCGACTGAGTCCCATTCTTATCAATAATTATATCAAAAATGTAAAAAATATAAAGGTTTGAAAAATGTTGAAAAATGTAGAATTTTATCTTCTATTGCATGAGCGCCGCCATCTTGTTGTATGTGACGTCACAAGGTTTGTTGGGTCAGCGGTACTGATGAGAGTCTCTTTGTCTGCATCGCAGTCAGAGAGTAAACAGAATAAATGATGGAGACTGGTGTGAGCCAAAGGAAATGAAAAGATGAAAGGGGAGCCCTGCAGTATTACTCCTGGGTTAAAAAAAACAAGTTTAACAGCGTCAGTTCACAAACTTCCACGGTTCCAAAGTTTTTATTTTCACTGCCTGTAACGCAAGCTCTACTCACCGCGCAACAGCAGGTTAGCATCAGTCCACTGTAATGACAGGGCAGCAGGCAAGCAGAGGAGAGACAGGTAAAGTAAACGTTGGCAGGTACTCATCAGCCAGGTTTTTTCTCCAAAACAGAAGCAAACGTAGCTTTCTGACTCCATCCCTGTTTGAGCCGCTTATTAAAGACCTTTCAGCTCAAACAGCAGCACTCATAAATCTAAACGCTAATGTTTAGCTAGTAATTAGCTAGTATCATCAGCAGGGAGCGAAATAAACATATTATCAGTTTCATGCAAATGGAAAGGTTGTTTGCATCTTTTCCATCATATTCCTCTTTTAGTTATTTATTTTATTCTATTTTGCCTTAAACAACTGGTGATTACTAACTTTAGCCAGCTAGATTAACAGTTACCTGCTGCTCACCTGATACTTCAGTGTCTCCACATCCTTCCTGGACAGCATGCTCACCTCCAGAATGTCCACAGTAATCCAAATGTGCGAACATTAGTTATGCAAGATTCACCATACATGACAGGGTCCAGATCAGACTCCTGACAGCAGACGGACTCCACTGTCACAGGCCCACCTCCACCAGGTAGCGCTGCCGAACTGCTACGCTGTGACAAGCACTGGCTCCACATCTTCCTCTTCTCACTGCTCCAGTCACACAGCAAACTGACTCAAAATGGTAAATGGACTGTACTTGTAGAGCGCTTTTCTAGTCATATGACCATTCAAAGAGCTTTTGCATGACATCTCATTCACCCATTCATACCCATTCACACAGCACCTATATTGAAACATACCCCCGATAAGCACATCGGTAGGGTTCAGTGTCTTGCCCAAGGACACTTCGACATGTAGCAGGGTGGACTCGAACCGCCGACCTCCTGTTTAGTAGGCAGCTAGTAGAAGACAGCTCTATCCACTGAGCTACTGCCAAGGATGCACAAGCTCCAGCTTGTGTGATGTAGGGTAGTTTAGCTGGTATTTCCTATGTGTTCAACTGCAGCCAAAGAACCAACCAACTCCGTTACGTAGACGATGACGTCACACCAAGATGGCTGCTCCCTGTCTTGTTAGCTAAAATTACTAAATAAAATTGGTCATATCTGTCATTATAGCTATTTTTAAAACAAATTTTAGGCTGGATGTTTTCCGGTGTATATTAGAGTAATTTCTTTGCCAAAAATGGCATATTTCCTTTCCACTTTGAGGCTGTTGTCAGAGGACTCTTTCCTGAAAGAAGTTTGTCCAGCATTCGGAGGAAGCCTCGAGTCATTTAAACGAACCAAACTGGTCAAATTTTTAGGTATGTCTGCTCTCTGATGAGCATGCATTTCTGCTTGCAGACACTGACCTGTGCTCTCAGATCATGTGCACATGTCTGGTTTACAAGACATTTGAGACTAATTAAACATTGCCCTTGGGCTGGTAGATGAGTGTTTCTTTTAAAACAGACCACAGGGTGAAAGTAAGGAAGAAATTCTCCTTAACATGTAACCCCTCTCTGAGGATGTAAATTGATGGGTTGTAGAATACAGGAAGGACAGACAAAATTTAGTGCGTGTTGGGGGAGGGGTGAAAATAAAGCTCAAAGATGCTGGAGTAGTTTGATGCTTATGCAGTTTTGTGTAAACTCTGGTCAGTTTCTTATTACCCCCGGTGGTTTCTGCTTTTGGAACTTGCTCACTGAAAGCATGACCTATCAAGGGCCAAAACAGCTTGTCCATGTCTCCTCGACCACCCCCACTCCACTCATTCCTTTCTGCTCTGCTAGCTTTTGTTGTTATTGCACAACATTTCCCAACAAGCATATTTCTTTCAACATTTGGAAAGGTTAAAACCCTTTCCACTGCCTTGCATGCACTGGTACAATCTCCTTCTCCTCCTCCAGCCTTTCTCTGCAACCTTTCCTGGTCTTTATAAGTGTTGTCTTTCCTGAATACATGCTTAGTCTTGCTACTTTCTTGAATTCTTACAGTCAATAATTTATTAACTTTTTTATCATCTCTTTACTCTTTCAGCACACAATTTGTCTCTTATTTCTTTGTCCCTTTATTCTTCTACACCCACATCACATCCCCTTTTTCAACATTCATCATCTGATTCTATGTCTCTTGTGCTCTGAATGCATTTGAAAATGTGTCAGCCTTGCATCCACAACAAACCAGCTTTGTATGTCCCAAAGTATAAGCATTTTGATGGCAGTCTTTGACGATGCCAGTCTCTCATTGTAGTCTGGGCAAAGAAAAATGAACTTTTCAAACATTCTGACATGTGACTGTCAGTTTGTTATCCTCAAGGATCCTTGACATTGATGGAGAAGGGCACTTTTTTGTCACCTGCTTCCTGTTATTTGGTTTTGATCATCAGTATATCCCTCTGCTAAAGGAAGGTGTTGTTGGTGATAAGTTGACCCGTCTGTGTCAAAAAGCATGATATGACATGGGGATATCAGTGAAGAGGCTGGCTAAGTTAACAGGCTGAAAACCAAACAAAGAATGAAGGCATTCTTAGTGATATTTCATATTTTAAATTATTTATTTAAGCTCCTGTTGGACACATCTGTATGCGGAGAGTGAAGATTAAGCTAAAATAGTATGAGGGAGATTTATGTGTAAAGAAAAAGCAATTACTGAAAGTGGGAGTGTAAAAAAAAAAAGATAATAAAGCTCTAAGAGTGGCTCATTAGCATGACTTAAACTTCACCTAACCAAACTATTTAGTGTGTAGAATTATGTAAACTGGATATGTAAAAGTACTGAACCTCACCTGCTGAGGCTGAGTCTTGTTAATCTACCTAACTGAAGAAACTATTTTGACAAAACTGCTCTTCTTAGGCCATTAATACATGCTATGCATGTAGGATTTCAGGTAATTAAGGGTTGAAGTTTTGCTAGGGAAGACTGTTTATGTTGTCTCTACTGTCTGTTTAGATAACTTTAAGTGATAAAAATCTCAGACAGGTTTTATTAATTTCAATTCAAGCAATTTCATAATTAGTTTTATCACATGAGATGAATTAAAGTTAAGGCCATTAAATAAGGAAGTTTTTCACATTATGAAGCAAAACAGTTTCCGTGGACTTTGAGGGAAAAGGATATATCTGCAAAAGAAGATTGTGGAATAGTGCAATCCCTGTGAAAGGAATGAAAACAATGGACATTTCCCAAAATCCTAAGACCACAAAATTAGTGTGTGATTCTAAGATCAAATGGGTTTGTTCATAAAAGGGCCTATCAAAGACCGTCTCCGTAAGAGAGCGGCTGATGAGCAGCAAGCAGGTGATGGCCGTAGAATCCCAAAAATCCCTGGTTGGAGGATACTCCAGACGATTGTAGCTGTGTAAAAGCCGCACTTAGGTCACCCTTAACCAGTGCTCACAAAGAGAAGTATTTGCAGCGGGCTCAGAAATACATCAAGACTTTTTTTTTCTGTTTTTCACTCACAAATCCCGTGCTACACTTGATGGTCCAGATTGATGGAGTTTTGGATCATTGATGGATGGTCAGTGGGGCTGATTGACTTTGTTTTGTTTTTTGTTCTTTTTTTAATCAAAAACATAATTTCAAAATGCTGCAACTGGCATACTGCGAAGGAGCATGATTAATTTTTGATTATACACGGCATGATGACACATAACTTAATCCAGTTTCAAACCTGCAGCATCCACTGTTTTACAAATCCAGTGGCTTCTTCATAATTCCTGTTGTCTTTCTTGGGCAACAGTCATTTTAACACTTGTGACATCGACACTCTGCTTTGAAGTTTCATCTAATTTTTATACCTCGTGTTGATAAATGAATGACAAATTATAAATAAATCTTGACAGAATGATATTCCCTTCATCATATCGAAAATTTCCTGAAAATTTCATCAAAATCTGTCCATGATTTTTTGAGTTATTATGCTAACAGTCAGACAGATACCAGCAAAAAACCTAACCTCCGCACCTTGGCAGGGTAATAAATGATTGAATAAATTCTACAGCTTTTTGTTCTGTATTAACCAGTAAGATGATTTAAAACTGCTTCTGGTCCTTGAGTAAATGATTAATGCAGTGATCACAAGAGGAATTCCCAACAGAAGAAAATGAGGATACTTAAATTAGGGCTGTCTCGATACCACTTTTTCACTTCCGATACCGATACAGAGGGTTGAGTATCGGCCGATACCCGATACAGATACTTACATTTTGTTACGAGCAAAATATTGTGTCAAACTTCACCTCAAAACCTTAAGGTGTAACTGATAAAGTCCACAACAGAAGGTGTGAGAAAAATTGAGTCATTGATTATTAACCAATGAGTTAATTTAATAAATTTAAAGACT
>JAVQJG010110722.1:0-24455 GCA_036024015.1 Craterocephalus amniculus | reverse complement strand
TATTATTATTATTATTATTATTATAAAAGCCCTGGAAATTAATGCCATTAAATGGGAACAGATCCAGTCAAGTTCTGGCACAGGACCTGACAGATCCATTCAGTTCTTTTAGTTAATCCATTTACAGGTAACAAAGCCTCATCATAAGCTATTCTTAAGGAAAGGGACCAGAGAGAAAAAACTGAGGGATGCCAAATGACACAGAATAAGGATTGAAAAGTCTGAAAAGGTGATGAATCCCCCTCATAGGTTAGACCTCAAATTTACTGAAGCAGGGTGGAATAATTTTATCAGAAATCCAAAGACCAAAGAAAATCTTTTTTTTTTTGGTTATGATTTGCTTTAAACATTAAAAGTAAACTATTATAATCAACTATTACATAAATTTTGTCTCATTATTTGGAAATGACCTTATGCCTGCCTTATTTTTCACTGGGGGGAGAAAATTACATTTAATTTTTAAGCGATGTAGACGATCAAAGTGTACAAAAACTCGAATTGTGTGTTTTAAGGTAATTTCCTATACTGTATGTTTAAGCTTATGCACTCAATTATATTCTACTCTATTATTCAAACCCTCTGATTTATCGTGTACATTTAGAACATCTTCATGGAAGCATGATAAAACTAGAAGATGTTTTCTCAAAGTAACACCAGGGGGCAGATGAGAAAATTGACAACTTGATATTGAACAGCGGCATGAGAGAAAACTTCCACCAACATCCACAACATATACACACAGCTTTAACATTTATACTGTTACAACGCTAAAAAAAATGCTGCAATCATTGCAACAGTGGAGAAACTTTCATTTTGAGTCCAAGCTTTATACATTGCACTGCTGCATGACCCGACAGCACATAACGTACTTCACAGGGCTGCATTAGACATTTATCTCTAATATCTGTGTGACTGTGGTTTTGCCGGCGGGTGGAAACAGTGGCGCTGTTCACTACCTCTCATTATTTGACTAAATTCAGCTAATATGTAAATAAACTGCAGCTCCAGTTATCATATGACACAGAGACGAGCTGTCTCAACAAGCAGTAAACAGTCTATGCGAAAAATGGAAAAAGATTAGTTTTATTTGTCTGCATTTGAAATAGTTAGTCCAAGCAAACAGAAGTGTTTGGCTGTTTCTGTAGGCCGACACTAACAGTGCTTATTCTTTGCTTCAAGTCTTGCTGACAGTTAGGTATCATTACTTCATTCAGAGAAATCTTATCATTGTGAGAAAAGTCACCAGCCAGCGGCTGTGTCCCCCCCACCACCACCACCACCTTTCCACATTTTTCATCCTAAGAAAAGAGAGAAAATCTTTTCAGTCTTTTGTAAAAGAAGGAAATATCTCTCAGGAGAGAAGGATGTGATTATGCTTTCAGAAGGGGGGCAAAAGTAAAAGAAAGAAGGTGTGGAAAAATGACAAAAGCTACACATTGCTCAAGTTCCCCCACCCTGGAGGATGTTGTGCAGGGACTTGCTCGCTTATAGGTTTGGGGTGGAGTTGTCCTGCCTTAGGGCTTGTGTGAAAACAAATCTTGCAGGTGTCAGCTATTCAATAGTAAAGGAGAATATTATCTTGCTGTCCATTGTAGGTATGAATGAGAAGGGGTTTGCCGCAGACAGCTTTTTCTCTTCCACTTTGGTTCCTGTGCTTCCAGTACAAGGACTCTGAGTTGCCAAAAGATCCATCTATAATAAATCATCTTTAGCAATGTCTGTTTTCAACCATATGTGCCTTTTTTGGTTCAAACCACCATAAACGTAGCAGGCAGCAAAAGGTCACACAGAGGCGGGTATAACAGCGGCTATAAGGGGGTGAATATGAACTGCATGTTTTTCTGGAACAGTTGAGGGAAGAGGAAGTTGGATCTCATCTTCCTCATTAGCCACTTCCTCTACCTGTTCCCCCATTACGCTTTCCCTTTTTTCCCCCAAACCAACAGGTTTTACCGCCGTCTGCCACGACATGCCACTATGTTGCCAGACCAGTTAGGCCGCACAAGCTGTGACACAGTCACAACACATCCACATGCTTCTAACTCTCACTGCAGCCTTCACAGGCTGCGGCTCACGTGGTTTGATCGTGAGGAATAGTACACACGTTTGTTAAAGCGTGTCGCTGGATGTTTTCACAGCACGCAGGAAAGGCGAAAATCTTAATCGGATTAATGAGTAAACCATGTATATCTTTACAGCTTTACAGAAATCCAATGTTTCTGGTCATTGTTTCATTAAAACTAAATCTGAAATGACCCAAAAAATTCACATCAGGGAAGCAAATTATGCCTTCGAGGGACGGTAAAAAGTTAATTTCTTACTTTGGCGCACACACACATTCACACACACTGAGTGCAACTGAAGGAGAGGTTAGGTCCTGGGTCAGGTGGACATGAGCCGTTCAGACAGAGGCTGATTGTGAAGGTGGTGACAGCTCACCAACAACAGCAACTCACTGATATTTGGGCTAACTGTGACTGTTTGTTAACACAAATAAAAAGAAGTTTCAAGGTTTGTATCAGTGATTATATTTACACAGATTTGATTTACACTGTTAAAAAATGGGAAAGGAGCCTTTTAATCTGCTCATTAAAATCTGTATTACCTCTCTATATTAATTCAATGTTTACCATTAAATTAGTACAGCTAAGGTGTTTCATGTGAGTAACAGGTAAAGACAGAGTGTAAATCAGAGAAAAATTGACATTTTAGTACAATGCCAATGAACTGATGAATGAATGTAGCCTAGATTCACAAGGAAAATAAGCGTAACCTCTTTTATTTATAGTGACCCACATATTAGGACACAATAGAAAAGATAATTAGCTTCACTGACTCATAAAATCAAGTAAGTTCAACCTCAAGATTAGATAAAAATAAATGGCATGTCACATGGTCATCAAATGTATGGCAAAATGCAAATAGGGAAAACTAAGGTCCTGTTTGCATCATAACATTTCCACATGAAATGCAAAACGTGTCCCGGTGCATATTTGAAGGGGAAAAAAGCATTTAGACACAACAGCGGGATGAAAACTAGGGGGTCAGGACCAGAAACATGCCAGGCCTATGATGGGCAGTGAAACATGGCAATGACACATCCACATCCTCAAGATCATGAAACACAACAGAAGTGTTGCATGGAAGGTCGTATGGTGTGTGTGACCTCCGGTCTTTGCTGTCTGAATAAATTATGTTTCTAGTCTAACAGCAACAAGGATGGAGGATACCAACATTTTCCAGTTGATACGATACCATTAGGCAATGATACGTTCACTTGATGCTGCAGCATCACTGCTGGGTTGTGCTGCTTAGGTGGAGGCAAAAGTAGGCTTAGGAAAGTAGGCTTTATTATTATCATAATTTTTTTCACACTATACGGTTTTGTTAAATATATTATTGTCTTTAGAAATAATGCCAACTAGTTTCAAGCATAGATAGAACAGAAATGATTTCTGACACCCCCTGGATGTACGACGCCCTTAGCATTAGCCTATACTGCCTATGCCACGGGCCGGCCCTGAAAGTACGCAATAACCTGCATTAAACAACTAAATTGTCTACATAAATCATCAACAACAGCAGTATCATCATAACATCCAACAGGCTGCCACAACAGAAGGAATACACTGTGGCTATTGCAGCACAGCTTAGGTTGCATCCAAATAAAACAGAATACATCTGCAACAGTTTCATCTGTACACACAAGATTAAAGTTCTCACAATCTTTGGTGGAAATTCAATATTGCAATGCTCTCTCTTTCTCTTCAGGCTGCTGGAAGGAATGATCTTCAGTGAGAGGCTTGTTCATGTCCGATGCAAGAAGCTAGCAGTTCCATATCTCTGGTGCATATCTTCTCATTAACAGTGACAGCCTTGAAGCTGTGTACAGACTCATTACAGTCCGGGATGATCATATACTAATTAATCACTAAATAGACTAAAGTGCCTGAGAGTCATTTCTATTAGTAGTTTGTTCATATATACTAAAAAGGCCACTCCAAAAATGAGTTTGAAAGAAAATAAAACAAGGTATTTTAGCTTGGAATAAGCAAAAAAAATCTGCCAATGGAAATTTCTCTTGCTAGGATTTCTTGGAATGAGACAATAATCAAGCCTTACAAGTTCTTGAAATAAGCTTGAAAAACTTATTTTTAGCTATATTTTACTTGTATTTTGAAGTTTTGTGTCTCATTATAAGTTTTTCAGGCTCAGAACTAGTATATTCCCCCCATTTTCTTAAAAAAAGTTCCTGTATCTGACTGAAACGCTACTCTTTAGGTGACTGTATCTTACATTAAGCATAATAAGATATTTTGACTAGAAATGAGAAGATTTGGAGATTTTGCAGTGTGAAAAGCGACTATCTTGTTTTTTATGTTTAACCATAATCACATGCAAGTCTTTTTCAGCATCTATCACATCCCCTCATTCTCCTTCCCGCTATCCATCTGGATAACTAGCCCGCTACTTCAGACACACCCACACATCCTCTTTCTATCCTCTCAGCTGTGAGTTTCTACATTCACACAGGTAGACTCAGACACCTAATCCTGGCCAAGTCCAGACAAGCTGCTCCTCCTTAAAGGAAAGAAAAAAACTCTTGGTATGTAGGATACACCTTGCACCTCTCTCACGGAGTGGGACTCACACTCACTCACTCAGAGGAAGGCATTCGGTGGCTCATGGCCCCTGACTCTCCAGTCTTGCCCGTGCATGTGGCAGCTTGTGAGGTAGCCCTCTCACTCTTTCAGCTGTCCTATCGCCACATGTCAGATATTCCAGCTTGCAAAGGATATGCAGGGAAAGGTAGCAGATATGAGGGGGGAAAGCTGTACCCTTATTTTGATTTTGGCAACCCTCTCACTTTCCCTCTGAGTATGTTAACAGTTTATGGATAATTATGAGAGAAAAGATGCCTTGGTTCGTTCAGTGTAAAGAAAAATGTTAATCCAGTAACAAACTGCCTTTTCTGATCAAATGTCGTTAAAGATGGACTAAGATGATATTAAAAAACTGCCCAGCAATCTGAGTTAACATTTTAAAACTACTTTTTTTTAAATTGGAGACATCATGTCTTAAAGGCTAAAGAGGAAAAAGACCATCTGATTTATAGCACTCAGTTCAAAATTCAGCATCTATTAGGCGATATGAACCAATTTTCATATCTCAATAATTAATAATCTCGAACTAATCACGATATACGATATACATTGGGATATACATTTTTTGGTCAAGTAAACAAAGAGACCATTCAAATTTAAGGCCTTGAGTGGTAAATGCACTTTTATTAAGGATCAGGAGCCCATCTGCATTAAAATATTTGATTGATATTAAAGTAGGCTATGTGTTTTAAAATAATAAAAAATACTTTTCAATGATAATAACAAAGATACAATTGCGCAAAATGCTCAAAAAAGAGATATTCTCAACACAAAACAAGTTAACTCTATATAAACGACATTACCCTATTCTATATCTTGTGCGAAAAGTCTCGATATATCTGAAAATCTTGATATCTTGACCAGCATAGCATCCATGATGGTATAGGAGTGCACATAGCATGAGCAGCTTGCGTGAAGCCTCTGATCTGGTTGATGCATCCAGGATGTAAAGCAACATGAGTTGCCACCAGGCAAAAAAAGTTCTCATTTCAGCAGCCCTGCTCTGAAGTAAAAAATATATGGATGCTACATATGCCTGCTTGCAATCAAATATGTCATCTACAGGGCATGTTTGTTGCATCATGAAACCCAAAATTCATGGAAGGAGGTCCTGAACTGGTGCGCCTTATAAATCTATACACACAGAAGGTACAGGCACATTCCTAAGATGCTGTGGTTTGTTGCTTCAGCTCAGCACAAGTACAGAACAGTATCCGTAGTAAGACAGTAAAGACTATCCCTCGAAAATCTGATTATTTTTGAAGCATGTCTGGAGCTTTGGAAGAACAAGCCATTATTCAAATCTACCTTAATGTTCTGGTAGAAATTATGCTATTTTTGGTGGGGAATAAGAAGAGACAAATTCTCAAACCGAAAACAGACTTTTACTTATCAAAATGTTTCAGATAATGACTTCACATTCCAGCTGTCATCAAACGGGAGGTGGGATGTATGCGTTCCTAAACAGGGCTGATATCGAGACGAACCATCCTGCATGCTCACATTCACATGCGCGACCACTTTAGAATCACCGGATACAGCATGCATGTTTCTGGACTGTGAGGGGAAGCTGGAGCATGCAGAAAAAGAAAGATCCTGGCCTACATTTGAAGCAGGAGTCGGCTTGTTACGAGGAGGATGTGGTAACATGTAACCGTGCCTCTTGTGCCGATAAACATAAAATCTAACTTCTTACTAAAGAGACAAAAAAATAAATAAATAAACAATAAAAGAATCAAATTATGATGACTAGTAACTATTTAGCTCTATTATGGGTTAAATTAAGTTGTAAAATAAAATACTCCCTGCCATTAAGCTTGATAATTTGGAAAGCATTTACAGTGAACTAATGAGTTTAACCTATTTGCCTATAAAATTATTAAATGTGCAACTATCATGAATAATACATAAGTTATTATGTACAACTAAAATTAAACTAATTAATTACCAGAGCAAGTATGATGGCAGCATGAGCAGCCACACACTCAACAAAAGGTCTGTTAACCCCTTTTAAGTTTAAGTTAAATGTATGAACAGTTTAAATAAACACATACTTCATCATTTTTCATATTTCACCTTTTTATAAAGCTCTGGCAATGTGGTCGGCTGACTGGGTGCGCACATTTAGTTAATTTATTTTGTCACTATGTTAATTTGGTTTGCTTTAAGTTGATGTACTTTCCTTTTAAGTTGACAGTTCCTGGGAGGCTGGAAGTTGCCTGGTCAAAGGAAAAGAGGCTGTGGATCTACTTAGACCGAATTGGACGATTCCATTGGATCTGAGGAAAGTCCAGCAAGGGTTTATGTTTTTCTATTGTTTTGATTAATTTTCTTTTTATCTTTATTTGGAGAGTTTTGGTTGTTTAAGTTCTTTTTTTTACCTTATAGGTGACTGTTTAGCACTATACGGGTTGGTTCAGTTTTTCTTATAGAATGAGTAAGCAGATATTTAATTTACCTCTTTTGTGTCAAAATGGCCTCATCAGCCAATATGTTACCTATCAGTGCTTCAGCTTCCTATGTTGGTGCTTTTTTTGACATTTGTTTTTGTTGACCCCTTAATGATCCCAAAGCTGTTATTATAGAATATTTTTCTTTTGCTTTCTGTAAATAGATTTAAAAGATATATTTTTCTAAATTTCCTGTGCGTCTCTGGTTTTTTTTGGCTCGTTCACTCATTTTTGTATTTGTATACATTTTTGTGCATCTAAGTTACTGTTAGTGCTTTTTTTGCATTTGTTTTGTCTTTTTATGGTAGAAGTGCAACTCTTGGTGGTAATTAATATACAACTTTGTCTGTAGCTTTATATTTTGTGCTATATTTTGGCTTCTGGGTGCACATGGTAGTTATTAATCTGTTAAGACTATCTTATGTCTCATCAGGGTATTGTGGCTGTTCTTGATTGTTTTCTACTTTATGTACACTGTTCTGCAATCCCTGAACGCACCTATATAAAAGCGAGCAGAAATAAAGTCATGGCATTGAATGAATGGAACATTTTCATTTCCTTCTCTTTTGTCTCTTTGCATTGTGGAGTTACCACTCAGTTTCAGTGATGTTAAAAGAAAATACAGGTGGACCCCACCTGTATTTATCTAGCGATCCCGTTCAAACGTACACAGAAAGAGCCCAGCCAAGGCCCAGGTGCTCTGTAAAGCAAATTGGACAAGGGAGGATAGGAGTGCTAATCTGCACGCAGACACACACTTGTTCTTAACACACAAACAAAACACTCACACACACACACACAAACACTGCTGACGGTTAAACTGAATGCGAAACATAATTTTGTGTATTTCCATATGGGTGCCTGAAGGCATTCATAAGCAAAGGGCTGTCTTTATTCTGGCATGCAAACATGTTCCTAGGAACATCTTGGAGATTGCATTAGTTTCACAAACTATGGATGAAATCAAACTGAAGACGAATTGTTTATTTTACCAGGGTTGTTTTGTTTTTTTTAAATGTAAAAACTGTCCTGAGATGTGAAAGTTCACTTCTTTTAGACCACAACGTCCCATTTGACTTAATAAAATACTGCTTGGATACTTCACCTATCCACATAGTGCTAATATAAATATTAACAATGGTCAGAAGAGGCTACTCTGTTGAGCTTCTGTAATCACAAATCCACCATATTGGTCATAACACACACACATTGTTTGCTCAGTCAGGGTAATCCCAAACACTGGGATCTGTCATACAATAGCTTCATTAAGGGAACAATGGCATTGTGTCAGCTAATGACAGGGCTCCTCCCTGCCTTCGGTCTGCTCCGAAATACACAAACGCTCACACACAAGCACGCACAAGCAGGTAGGTCGTTATTAAAATCAGAGGTTGAAAGGTTAAATCAGTGGATGCGAATCAAAGAGAACCAGCGTGAGGTCAATCTGCGGCTCACATCTTATATTAACTGAATTCCTCATAAATGTGTTGAAATTCCTGGAAGTTAAACAGATTTAAACATTCAGGAGTCCTTTTCTCTGGGACTAAAGTCGCAGTAGTAGCCAGAGTTTCCCTGTTTTTCTGCGCCGCAGTGTCCTCAACAGTCTGGATTTGCTTGCAGGTGAGGTGGGCCTCTACCTGTCCTAACAGCCAATCGCAGCCGCCCTTCTCCCGGCAGCGACCAATCAGCGGCCGACTCGCCCTCACCCTCAATTCTTTTTACAGTGAAAGAATTTCAGCCAAAGTTGACCCGCTGCCATTAAAGCGAACAAAAAGTAATTATTAAAACGCATGGCAGCAGGATATTTGTTGATATTTGTCATAATCCGCATGCAAACTGAACACGGGACGAGAAAAGCGATTGGCTGCAGGGGACAAAAGCGGCTTTACCTGCCAGGTGGAGCGGAGGGGAGACAGTCTTACAGAGGGGCAGGGGGGTTAGACGCGGGGCGAGAAAAGTCGACTTACTTGTAGCCCAACTTCTGGCAACACTCGCTCTGTTACCTGCTCCGACTTGAAAGTCCAGTTTCACAAGGAAGAATCGTAGAGGAAGCAAAAAAATATGTCACAGGACACAGACAAGTAAGTGATCGAGCCGGAGGAGAAGATCTTTTATGTTTTTCTACATGAAGGGAGATTTCTGTGCAGACTTTGATTAAAAACTATAAATCCAGAATTAGTTTGGACGGTTTTTAGGACGAGAAAGAAAAGGCTCATTGCCACCTACAACACCTGTGGATACTAATTTCTGACAGATTTGAAACCATTTTAGGCCTGAAGGAAAATATGAAAAGCAAAGCTTGGCGCTGTGGATTTCATTTGAGTGGAATTCGCCATTTTTTACAAATGGAAAAGTCCTCAAAGTGTAAAGATGTTTTTTTGTCAGCTTTCTAATATCTGAATGAAAATGGACTCTTTGTTGCTCTTATGGATTTTATTTTATTATGATTATTTTTAGCCTACAGTAGTATGTGTGTTGGGTTTGAGGGCAGTTTTTAAAGCCTATGGCCATTTGCGTTTCTGTTACTGTAAACTTAAATTTTCACTGTTAATAAGCAATTACCCGTAGACTGATGTCCTGAAACAAGTGATACTGAGAAGTAATTAATTGCAATGCAAAGACAGTGATCTTATTATACATAATTAATTAAATCATATACCACCTATAGACTATAGGTGTTAGTTTCCTAATAATGCCTATGATTATATATTGCAGTTATAGAGAATATGTATTGCATTAATGATGATCAAAACAGATCTTATTGGTGTGTCAAGTAGCTAGCAATTTGGATTAAAACACTCAGGAGCTCCTCATTCAGCGTCACTTTTATAATTTGAATCTGAATATGAAAAATGTCAATAATACGGTTGTATTAAATCATGAAGTAAAACTTGAGTGTATGCGTGCCGCTGATATTTCCCCCACTTTACAAAGCTGCTGGATCAGTGGCGGCAGCAGGTGTCTGCCACTATTTTGACATGCACTGTTAATATTTTGGTAAAAATCCACCGGTGCAAAGTGGCTGAAATTATGAATTCCACTCAGATTTTCACTCAAACTCAGAGTTTTCCTGTGAGCCCCTGAATGTAAAATCAGTGAAAGGTTTATTAGCTGTGAGTTGGGAGTGCCATACACAGGTTTAGGAAAAGGCAAAATTACATCTTTTCTTTCTTTAAATGAATGGAATGCATCATTATGAGACCACCAATTATCAGTTTATATCTTTTTTATTTGGTTGCTAATTAGTTACTTAGTAATTTAGGTATATGTGTTGTTGTTATACAAACATTTTGAAAGAACATTATCAATAATGATTTGGCACACTGATTTTGTAGCAGTTTTATTAATGTGCAAGAGTAAGCTGGCAAACTCAGAGCCCCTCCTTTGATAGGGTGAGGTGAAAGGGATATTGTGGCAACACTGTGTGTTTAACTAGTCTGTGATCTCAACTTAAGTGGGACTAAAGAGCAGCAAGTCAAACACACACACACACACACACACACAAACCAACAGGTGTGAAAGCTGCTTTATATAATCATTTAATCCTATACCCCTTTTCTGAAGCAATAGTACAATATAGAAAAATAAACGCAGTGACAGAAAATGCTTTTAATGGTCGATGGGGGTAGAAAACAAGCAGAAAGCAGCAGATCAATCAGCCAAGTGAGTCTAAATGGTTTGTGTTTGTGTTGCTTTTAGTAAGCGCTTGGTGGTGGTTGTTCCCAATGAGACCTCTTTCCCTGCTGTGCGGCGGGCTTACACCAGCGAGGATGAGGCCTGGAGGTCGTACCTGGAGAACCCGCTGACAGCTGCCACCAAAGCCATGATGAGCATCAATGGGGATGAGGACAGTGCCAATGCCTTGGGCCTGCTCTACGACTACTACAAGGTTACAGAAACAGTCATGTCATAGGTCTGACTTAGAAGGCGTAGATGATGACAATGCATTATTCAGTCACAGGCTGAATATGATGATGCTTTATCATCATGTGTGTCTGAAATCCTTTTTTGCATCCCTGCAGCTTCATTTATGAAAGACACATGAGAGGTTTAATTACTCTTTAGTTCAGAATTAAAGTTAATTCCACTTTAAACAGATGAAAAATGACCATTAAAGGAGATATACCTGATATTATTTTAATTTAATGGTTTCTACACTGCATATAATTCTGCATGAAAGTCTTTATTCGGAACTAAACTTAATTTATACATATACAGTGCGTCCTGTCTAACGTAATGGGACTCAAACCGAGTCTGTTCACGTGGAAGTGAAGTAGTATGTTAGCAATTAGCTGCTCCTTCATAACTTGAATCCAAAACAAGGGAAAATGCTTCTTATTATTATGTTTTCCCATGATGTTTTTGGAAAGAAACAAAGCAGGAATTGGAGTTTTCTTTTTTTTTTTATTGACTTCCGGTAGATGTACGTGCGTTGCTTCCGCCCCCCATCCAACAGAACCCTTCCCAACCCCTAGATTTACTGAAGAATTAAGAAATTGTGTTTTCCATTTAAACCTTAATTCTGAATTCATATTTCCATGTAAACCAGGAGGAGTTTATTATAATTCTGAATTATCTCATTCGTAATCATTAATTCAGAGTAAAAAAACATCATGTAACCGTATTGGATATAAGTATGACTGCAAAAATCTTTTCTTTACAGACTTTACAGACAGTTGTTACACATGGTACATTAAATCCTCATACCAAAGAACAAAAACAGTTAAATATAGTTTCAAATGATGATTTCACCTTCCTCATATTGTTGCAGGTGCCCAAAGAAAAGAGACTTTTGACAGTCCCCAAAGTTGCTGAACTCATAGAGGAGCAGGACAAGAGGTCAGTGAATTTTCTTCTCTGTGTCAGACACAAATGTTCATATTCACAGACAGATCATAAAGATATGCTAAAAATAAAATCCTTCCTGCTGCATGTTATATCTAATCTAGCAGCCCAATAACTGTATTGAAATCAAAATGTCAAAAGGTTGAGTCGGAAGGGATTTACTGGAAAAAAGCTTTTGGTTTCTCTTCCAGATTAGATTAATTGATTAAAGACAAGTGCTGTGAGTATGTGAATGTGAGAAAGTGTCACACTTAAGTAAGTCTACTTTACTTTATCCACTGGTGCTGTATGAAAAGATCAGTCTGGTCCAAGGCCAACAGAAAGCTACCGATCCCTGACAAAGATTTGCCCTCCAAATACAGCCCATGTTTGTTAAGCTTTTTAGTTTTTCCATTTTGTTTTATAATTTTTTATAATTTTTTTTACTGGATGCATCAGTGCTACCTGTCAATGTGCTTCCATCTGAGTTTTCACGGTGCTTGCATCATAAAAAAGACAAACCAGTTTGTAAAAGATGGCTCAGAGTAGCTATCGATTAATAAGCAGGAAACCTGTTTGATTATGTTGTTGTTGTTGTTGAGGTACGTAGGGTTTCCTGTCGGAACAATGAACATCACCTCAAATCATCTCTGAGGTTTTCAAAGGGAATTAAATCCCCAAGTCTTGATCAACCTATTTTTCCTCTCAGGTCTATTTTGCCAAGCAACCCCAGCAGCCAAGCTGAGGCAGAAACAGTGGACAACCGTGTTCAGGTTCTCAAGTCAGTCCCTGTCAACCTGTCGCTGAACACGGAGCACCAGGAAACTAAACGGGAGCAGTTCAGCACCTCGATGGAAGCGGCCTCAATAGACGGGGGCTCGTCCACTGTGGCCGTGGTGAAGGCTGAAGTGTACACCCCCGTCTTTATGGCTGGAGCTGGGCTCCACTACAGGTTGGAAGGAGAGGAACCGGCACGGGTGGTCTACGAACAGAGCCCGTATGAGGTGACCAACGTCAGCCACAGCTCATATGTGAAGGAGGACCAGCAGAGTCCACCTGACAGCCCGTATGAGGAGGAGACAGACGGGGTGAGAAAAGAAAGGGTATGGATGTGAAGTGTCCTGTATTAGGCAAAGCTGGTGCATGGAGAAAGTTAAACTAGTAGGGGTGGTGGAAAAAATAGCTTTTAATCGCAATCGAGATTCTTGTTCATCAAGATTCAGAATCGTTTCAAAATTTTACAAGAATCAATTTTTTAAAAGGCTAAAAATTATAAGCTTGACTTTCAAAGCTGCTGTTAAGTGACGGGAACTTGTTAAACTTTGCCAGGTTAGCTAAGTTTAAACCGTTTTTTGATGAAAATGATCATTTTTCTTTCAGCTAATGGAACAATTCCTCAGAGTTGTTTCTGGCTTATAGAGGAACAGAGTTAATCAGCAGGTTTTGTTACTAAAAGAGGATTGAATGTGAATTAAGATCAGTTTGAATGGAGATTCGATACAGAATCAAATCATTACCACAAGAATCTGAATCGAAATGAATCGTGAGTTGCTGCAAGATATAGAATGAGGAAATATCATGTATATCAAGTCAGCTTGTTTTTAGTTAAAAGTATCTCTTTTTTTGCTGTATTTCATAACTGTGTTATTGTTATGTTATTTGAAAATAATTTTTTTATCATTTTAATACTCATCAGCTTTAATTTCAGTCACATATTTTATTGCCCATGTGCTTTTGATCCTTGTAAAAGTGCATTTAGCACTTAAGGCTGTAAATTTGAACCATCTTCTCGGTTACTTGACCAAAAGAAATTATATTGATATATATGTTGTATATCGTGATTAAGAAAGAAAATATTGAGATATGAAATTTGGTTCAATACTGTAATTATGGTGCGGTTTGATGATGTCATAAAAACAACAACTTTACTAAATAAGTCTTAAAATAGATTCACTCTGAAGAAAATACTTAATAGACCAGGATACAGTGCAGCAGCACACAAGAACAAGTTATCCTACAAACTATGTGCAAAGAAGAGACACTTTGACAAATGCATCATAATTAGGGATAAATCAGACTTTTGAAAAAAGGAAATACAGAAGAGCAAATCAGAATGTAGTAATAATATATAAAAATATATATTTATATACTATACTATTTATATACTACATAAAATATAGATGATGAGGACTGTTTTAAGCTTCGTAATCTGGTCGTTTTTGTGTTTTCTTTTGTTGGTTCTGAACTTTATTCAGTAAAAAATGGCAGACGAGCGATGTTTTGTTGCTCATTTGCTGCATTGTTTAACCAGTTCCTCTCAATCTGAATAAATTTGTCATAATTTCCTCTTTCTCTTTGTTTTTGTTTTTCAACAGAAGTACCACTCACCTTCCTCCCTCACCACAGATGACTTCTTATTTCACCAGGAAGGAGGGTAAGTCACTGCGACGATTCAGCCTGTGTATCAGAGTCTAGTATAAGTCCGGTGTTTATGTTCAGGTATAGATGTAAACAAAGTGAGGAATTTGGGCACTTTGGTGTTTTTCTCCCATTTGTGATCACACATATCTTTCTTGCTTGTGTGCAGTGACAGCTTCCAGTATACGCTGGACGCCACTCGCTCGCTGCGTCAGAAGCAGGGGGAAGGACCGATGACCTACCTGAACAAAGGCCAGTTCTACGCCGTGACGCTCAACGAGATCAGCGCCAACAAGCGCCTCCGTCACCCCATTAGCAAAGTGCGGGTGAGCGGGTCATTTCCATCTTCATTTGATTATTTTACCACTATTTCAAAACAACAGATCTTTAACAACTGAAATATTACACACTGTCATTTCGAATACCTTTTCGATACTTTATTTAACCAGCAGAATACACTTTTTTCATTTCTAATCTGTCTTTTAGACAGATTAACAGACGAAACTTAACAACAAAGCTATTAAAACTATAGACATCACAAACAAAAAAAGGCATCAGACTTCGCAATTTCTTGCAAAAGTCAGGGATGGCAATGAATATTTATTTACATCCACATGTTCTTCATCAAGAATATTTAAAATGAGTTTAGATGGATTTAGTGTGACCAGCTCTGTAAGGTTTGGGAAACTTGGAAGCAGATTCCAGTTGTAGGAGACAGCATATTTATATATTTATATTAGAATCAAAATCAATTTTATTGCCAATCATGTTTTCACATACAGTACAAGGAATTTGACTTGATGTCTTGGTGCAGAACATCTCAACATATAAGATAAAAGTATAGGAAAAATATAAAAACAAATACTACACACATTGAAGAATAGATCAAGTAAGAGAAAATTTAATAAAATACACAAGATATAAGAAAATGAAAATTGAAATATTATATTAAACAGTGAAGATGGAAACACTGACACTATGGGAAGTGTGGTTGTTGTTTGAATGGCCTGTATATTTAAATGCCCAACCTCAGAATGGATTCTAGGTACTACTAAAAGGAACTAACCTTGGGAGAAAAAAATCTTTTTGTGACTTTTCTTTCAAAGACATGGGTCTGTTGGTAGAATGGGAGGAAGATAGGAATAGTCTATAAGTAAGAATGTTTAAATGTTCAAGTTTGTTGTAGGGTAAGACAAACAATACAAACTGAGAATAGGGTGTATACGCTGAGTAAGCTTATTAAGGCTTGTATGAACATCAGTGCTTCAAAGAACACCTGGGGATGTAGGTATTGCATGTGTGTAGATGGTATCACCATAATCCAGCACAGACACATAAAAGCCAACAGCAAAGTCTCTTGTTGTCTTGAAACAGAAACAACTGTTTCAATTTAGTTTTTGTGCTAAATTTATTTTCATTTTCATTGCCAGCAGGCAGCTGTTTTCTGCATAAATGCTTTGAGACTTTCGCCCCAGTCAGACTTGTGAATGTAATGGAGCATTTAACAGCCACAGAGCCAGATATTCATGTGCACCGCAGACACCGCTGTTATTCATGTAAACAGCGAAGTAGGAGCGTATGGGTTTGACTGTAACGAAGTAATTTATAAATCACATTAACCACCTTTTTCTTTATTTTAGCTCTGATATATGTGCTTAGTTATAACTAAACTGGCAAAAAAGACAAAATGTTTTTTAATCAAGGATAGGAAACACAGCAAGATTACCAAAACAATGTTCCAACCAATCGAACATTTTAAATTTAATCTTACAGAGTGCACCTTGAATGTTAGTCCCTAAGCACACAACTAAAAATACAAGCAACATTGGCAAAAATGGCAGGTCAGAGCTCACAAAGTAAGGTATAAAAGAAGACATTTTACTTTTAATTATCATCCACAGATAGAGGGTAATACACTTTACCTGCCTTCAGGAGCAGTTTTTCACCCTTTAAATGTGTTAACTTAATATCTTATTTACAGATGTTATCAAAATGAGTTGTACTGTCTTTACTTGCCACAAACACAGGGGGTAGCTGAACTGAAACTAGTGCACATAAATAATATAGATAACTAAAATCCTGATATCAGAGGATAGTGATTCAGGAATCTCTTAACCATGATTGATAAAGCTTTTATTTTTGGAATTTAAGATAACCAAATATCCTGTGGAGGAACACCGTTGAGATTTACCCTAACTTAGATCTGATAATGTGAACACGTCATAGATTTATGTTGCCATTTGTTTCAGGAAACAGGGAGATGAGAATCCACTGTGGCAACCCTTTAATGAACATAGCTTTTATATGTTTTGTTTTGTAGGTGCCATTAATAATGCCATTTTTTTTGCAAAACTGATAGTGTATGAGATATCTGGAGCATTAGACACATTACCTGAGCAAAGCTTCTGCTCCAGCAGATTTCATAAGAACGGATCAGTGAATGATTATTAGAAAGCTTCACCAATCCAACATAAAATCTCCTTTCATCCAGATGATGCCCTACTTTATTTACGTATCTTTTAGAAGACTGGTAAAATTGGGACCTATCATTAAACTGTAGCCATGAAATCCCGACCTTTGATCATTCAACAGATCCTAGTCCCAAACACAGGCACAGACCCAGTTGCATTTTAATCTTTTATCCGTTTTGACCGTATTCCTGTCTTGTTCGCTTCACAGAGCGTGATCATGGTTGTGTTCAGTGAGGATAAGAACCGAGACGAGCAGCTTAAATATTGGAAGTACTGGCACTCTCGGCAGCACACAGCAAAGCAGCGAGTCTTGGACATCGGTAAGACTTTTGTTGCCCAATTTTTTTTTAAAAATGCTACATTTACGCTGTTGAAAATGTTGTAATGTGCACTGTGAATAAACAAAGCGTTTCCAAACATGGAGCAAACAAGCCACCACCCATTTGTCTGCCTGTGGCTCAGCTGCCCACCATCATCCACCATCGAACGCACACACCTGAGTCTCTTAATGTCGAGGTGTTACTGGGACACGCAATGTAAGCCCTCTAATCTCCCCATCATTCCCTGGGAGACTGCACTGAATACAGATTTGTTATAGACATGACAAGTTAAACCAGACGGCCGTTATGTCCTGAAGCGTTTCCCACAGGTATACATGTACCGGTGCGACGCTTCGCCGGCTTCACGTTGTGACGTTTTATCAGTTTTCGGTTGATGCATTTGAATTTGAACCGACTTTCTACGTCTTATTAACTGAATGTATGTGAGAGGCTCGCTGGCGGTTTGTTTTTGACAAGCTGCAACCTGCAAAGCAGGCAGACATTCAGAGGTATGTGGGAGACTCGGGCAAGAAGGGCGATACACACACAAACATTCACACACCTCTATGTAGCTTGTTGGGACAGGGAGAGGAATGTTAGCCACAGTGTTACAGCAACTGGTTTTGGTCTTTTGAAAGTATTTTTTTTCCAAGTTCAGATTTTTATCTTAATTCCTATGTTTACATCAACCAAAACGAAAACCCAGTCAGCCTACAATTCCCACACGTCTTTGTATCTGTTAGAACAGCTGAACCCATCATAAGATTAATTTAAAGGAGAAGTTTGGTATTTTTCGGCCTGGACCTATTTTCTAGGTCCAAATCTGATCATTTACTCATCCAGACAGTTTTGGTGTAACTTGAACTCCTTTAGGAGATATTTAGATCCACTCATGATCAGCGTGCATCCAATATAATGGGAGTGAAGGGGGCCAGCTCACACAGCCTCTACATACTGCAATTTCTGCCACATAACTTTTATTATATTTTACTTTTATTAATATTTCGTTATGAATCGCTGGTTTGATCCCTTTGTGAGCTCCATGCGGCTTGGAGTTGCGTTTTTGTGGAGATCCGTCGTTATTTACAGCCACTACAGGTACTGTGATGCGGCCCGGAAGTGACATCATCAAAGTCCTTACTCTAAGTTAATGGCTGTAAATAACGACGGATTGCCACAAAAAAGAAACTCCAATTGGCTGCTCTGCTTGAAAACCGGGGGCCTCCATTCACTTGCAAGTAAGCCGGTGAGCTGACAGTGTGAATGCAAACGGACCATCCAGTGAAACAAAGAGAGGAAAGTGATGCAGGACATGTTGAATAACGCTGCCTCTCCACCGGGCAGCGTTGTAGACTTGGTGTTGCTGAATTGTTTACTTGCGGTGAAAGTGCTGTTTTAGCCGTGGTTTTTTTTTCTTGTTGGTTAGCAGTTGTGTCGGTAAATATCACATGTTGTTGCTGCGTGGCATTTGTAATTCCCATCCAGTGAAACTGGGGTGAACGTACCCTTTAGGTAGTGTGGGTTGTTCCAGGGTGACATAGATCTGAACTATTGGATGCAACCAATTATTTGAACAAAAAGATGAATATGTTGGTTTTGATTACTGTCTGACTTGAGTTTTGTAAGAGAGTTAAAAAAATTGTTGGAATTGCAATTGCCACATTAATAAGTCTGAATATTTGGTTTGCTCTTCCTCTAACTAACAATCAGAAACATATAGATCAATGAATAAAAAGGGTTGATTTGAGGATCTGAGTCATTGAGAAATAGAATGAAAAATAACTGGAGACAAAGTCTTACTGCCATATATGTGCCTTATATACGCCTTCTATAAACTTTATAGGAAACAAACTGAGGAATGCACACAGGGGTTTGTGTTGGATCAAAAGCTTTTTCTGGTGAAGCAGCATTTTTTTACTCCTTTTATTCTGATAATGGCAGCTCATCTGCATCATAGATCACAATAATCTTACGCTGGAGAAATTCATGCCTCCTCATGTCATGGCTGACAGGCAGTACTACATCAACATGCATCTGATCAAAGCGAACACGGAGCTTAAAAATCCGATTCTGTATCAAGACTATTGGGGAAGTCTCATATTTTTTCATGTGCATGTGTGACTTATGTAAAAACCTGATAAATCACTTTCTTTCTTGAAACACAGAAAGTAGTTCAGGCTGGAAAAAGTGTGCAGATCTGTTTACTAGTTGTCAACTGCTTCAGGTAATTACACAAGTGTGGCATGCCGGGAACACTTTGTTGAAAGGAGGGGTCCAACATTCCTCCTTATCACTGTGTAAGTCTTGTTAATACCTTCATGAAAATTCTGATGTAGGTTTTTGTGGTTGAAGGCACTTTTACAACTAATTAAATTCAAGAAGTCTCAGGAAGGTCTGAGTGATTGCACAGTGTTCATATGAAATGTGTTTGTTATTATGTTCAGTAGTGAGTCAGATGAAGATCAGACCACATTTTCTGTGTCATCAAGTACAAATACTCCGTTCCAAAAACATCACAGACTCTTGCGACTCTTCCTCTTGCATACATCATCAACTGGTTCCATATAGGCATCAGTACATCTGTCATGAGGAAGTGATATATCCTTTTGAGGAGGAACCCCTCCAGCACGGTTTGATGTTTGCAAGTGTAATGAGTCTCATTTAGGTGTATGTGGGGATGAAATACTGATAGAAATGGCATCTATCAACAGCTTCACCCAGAGGGCGGACAAACTTTTTCCTTCATACCAACACACGCACTTGCAAAACAGATCTGCACATGGATGCACATTAGCATTCGCCTTGCTAAGAAACCAGTGATGGAGGATGGTCCTGTGGGTCAAATGACAAACCAGCCTGCTACAGCTTGGTCGGTCTATTGCTGGATGTAACTCGAAGATGTCCAAATATCTAGTTTGAATAGCAGTGGAGGGTGAGGGGCGAGGCCGATCCATCGTGCCCCTGGGCCGCGGCGTAGAATGGATCATTTGAATGGGGCCGTTTAATGGGGGATGTTCGCAGGGAGACATGTTGAAGCCTGCCCTGCAGCTCTGTGCACCTGCTGAGGAAGCAGGAAATGTTGATGCAACAACGGTCAGGATGATGGAGGACATCACTAAAGGGCATGGGGGGGAGGGGGGAGGATGAGATTTGACCTACAAATCTGTAATACTGCAGTGATTGGCACACAAGCAAACATAAGGCTAGCATCTTTCAAGTTTTCTCACAAATCCCATTAAAAGGCATCAAGTGTACCCATTTTCTAGTAATTGCACATTTAATCGGCACATTTCTGTTTTTTTGCACATTGTAAATGTTAAACATGAGCATTTGAACAGCATTCCAGTGAGTCTGTCCTATTTGTTGTCACAGGTCAGCGACAGGTAACCACTGCGCTCATTTAGCTGGCCTCTAATTCCACCCTCTGACTTGAATTAGCCTCCTGTGTTTCCCCTGGCTGCCTTTGAAGCAAGAGTGTGTTTGCTCGAGTAGATAAGGCTTTATCTTCTGAAATTGAAGCGTGCCAATTGACTGCTTATCTTAGCAAACAATAGCTACCAGCTTTTGTCTTTTATTGGGCTCATAGCGGAATTTCTAGAAGGGAGGTCTGATGCTTTGGGCACATTTGTTAAATATGTGAAGTTGTGCAGTAATTAACTATGTGACTGTTTTATTCCTGACAGCTGATTACAAGGAGAGCTTCAACACCATCAGCAATATAGAGGAAATAGCCTACAACGCTATCTCCTTCACCTGGGATGTCAATGAGGAGGCCAAGGTACAGAATGCTAATGTTACAACCTGTTTTGGTTTTTCTGTGTGTGTGTGTGTTTGTTTTTGTGTGTGTATGTGTGCGTGTGTTTGTGTGTGTGTGTGTTTGTAGGCGTTAAATGTCATTGTAATTTTCCCAGAAACCAGTCTACTATGTTCACTCTCACTGAAGGCGTGTTATAATTGTGAAAAAGCAGTTGGACAGGTTTTTTTGCGCTGATTCAAATGTTAGCCAACAATTGCACTGACTTGACAAACGAACCGGTTTTCCGATGTAATGCAAGCATCTGACCTGTATTCACCACAAACACTCAGGAGTTCATTTTAATATTGATAATTAAAGTCTCTCATGTTGCAAGCATTGCATGTTCCAGTCTAAAAGCGATTCCTTCTCTTTAGCTGGCGTTATGAAAGTAATTGGAAGCGTTGTGTACTTTTGCCCTATTTGCTCTTTGTCTCTGTGAAACCCGCTCCTTTGTGGCCACTCCTCAAATGGAGCCCGTACTGTTTGAACTCCTGAGTGCCCCCAAGGGCCAACACACACCAGTCCCTGTCCCCACCCTCTGTTGTTTGTTTTGCCCTCATTTCTGTGTGAGCATAAGTGACTGTGTGTGTTTGTATGGTGTGTGGTTTGTGTGTAACATGGCATTTTCATTGCAATAGCTGCCTTTAGAAAAAGACGCTGCTGGAAGAAATCCAAGCACAGCTCTCCTGCCAGTATTTACTCTTCCTCCGTCTTTCCCTCACTAACTGTCAGTTCTCTTTACAATGTGACAGTAAAGCGTGAATAAGCTGCTTGAAGCACTTTTTTTCTCTTTTTTTACTCTAAAAAACTTTTGGATGACTCAGAACTATGCTACTACTGAAAAAACTGAACTGCTTATGTCAAATGAAGAAAGTACAGTGAGAATTTCTCAAGAAATTTTGTTGTGTGTCAGTGAAGCCGCTGCATATGCTTGTGCATTGTAATACACGTAATGTGGGTGTAGTCATGATGAAAGAAGGGACGCTTGTGTAACTGGTTGCTAAGATGATGGAGCAGGTTCTAATGGAAGAGGGACTGTGCACAGGCTGACACCCAGAGAGAAGAAACTTAGAAATGACCCCTCAAACAAAGTGCTGATTTTCGAAAACTATTATTCCTTTAGGTAAAACTGTCCTCATTGTGTTATTTAAAGGACATTGTTAACGCATGCGACTGTTGCTGGGTGGTGGGCTGTGTGTGAATGATTCCAGTGTGAGACATACAGCTGTTGGCTATGATGACATGGGCTCAAATTATACTTGGGCTTTCAGGGAATTCTTATTTTCAGGCTTGCATCGTGACTTTGTAAGTCACCTGCACGTGCATGTATGTTATTGCACAGGAATGCAGTCATAAATATGGTTACTGCATAAAACCCTACTACTACTCTATTCATTTAGGTAAAACTCATATAGAGACAGACAGTTGTTTTAACAGCCATAAAAAGTAGCATATTGAGTAGACCCTGTTTGGGCAGCTTATTGCACACACCTAACAATGTTACTAAAGGAAACAGAACAGATCACCTGCATCATTTGGAAAATCTAATTGATTAGTTTAAGTAAATAAGTTAATAAACGCAATGCTGACAAATAAAAAAAAGCGTCCTGTAGAATTTAGTTAGAGCAAAGCGTTCTACTGAAATAGTTTGTTATTGCTGAACTGGTTTTTATAGTTAGTTTAAACAAAGGCAGGGCCGTTGGGGCAGTGTTATCATACCCATGTAAGGCTTTTGTTTCGGTCCGTCATTTGATTCCTCTCTCGAACCTTTTGAACAACAGTTTATTGGTCAGCTGAAGTACCTGTTATGTTGGAGTGCCACATGGGGAGCACTATTATTTAGCTTTTACATCTGTTATGTGTGAAGATGCAGGGATTTTAGTGTATGCAGATGACTGAGTTGTATATATGACTAATAGACTGAACATGTGGTAGAACAGGTCTCAGATTGGCTTAAACCTTCATGTTTTATTCTGAATATTGAGAAAAGTATGTCACACTGTATTTCATTAGGAAGTGTAGCCAAAGAATCCTCCCAAAGATATCATTAAAATATAATTTTGAAAAGAAAAACAAACAAAAAATGCAATGCAAATATTTTGTTGCCATCCAGTTTCAATTGTTTATCTGCCATGTGACCATGGGTTGACTTAAGCTAGTGGTTAAATCTGGTACAAAGCATTTCATTGTGCATGGTCCTGAAAAGTAAACATGATGTCTAGATACAAAGAAATACACAGACACTTCACTTCAAACTGTGTGCAGAAACACAGTTTTCAGTAATAAAGAGAGAGAAATTATGCTCAGAGTAAATAGCATTAAAACAAATTAAGCTCTCAATTAAATTAGGGCTTACTATCAAGTGCATTAACACAAGAGGTTTTTAAATTCTCAAGTTAAGACACTCCTCTTGACTGCTGTAGCTAATGGAGTTTTTATGGTCCGAGTTAATGACCAACCACCATGGCTTTTGTTGTAGATGGGATTAACAACAAAAGCCCCAGATTGATGGTGAGCTGTGTTATGAATCAGAGAACAAGAAATGCAACACTTTTGTTGCATAGTTACTTTTGTAAATGAGAGATCAAGCGAAGCATGAACTGAAAATGGCAGCTTTTCAATCATTTGTAGCTCTACAGTTATCCGATTTGAATCTACTGAAATATCTGCCATGCAGAAAGCAGCCGAGTTGAAAGGAATTTTGTTTGGATTGCCCAAACGTCTGAGAAAACACTCGTCACATCTTTCCCCAGAAGTGATCTTGAGTTCTGGCTAATTTTTGGTTGGTCAAAATAGCTTTTTCAGACCTGCTGTAAAAGCAGACGCAGTATTGACTGCTGTGTCATCCATACTGAAATTTATCCAAAATATACTACAGCAATTGGAGAGTGTTCTCTGTATCTAAAGAGAAAGTAAGTTTTGAGAAAAAAATGTTTATTTTCGGATGAAGTGAAGTATGTAAACCTATCCTCTCATTCCTTCTGCTGCATCCATGGAAGATCTTCATCACAGTCAACTGCCTGAGTACAGACTTTTCCTCTCAGAAGGGCGTGAAGGGTCTTCCTCTGATGATCCAGATCGACACGTACAGCTACAACAACCGCAGCAACAAGCCACTCCACAGGGCCTACTCACAGATCAAGGTCTTCTGTGACAAGGTGACAGATTGCTTTTTCTTTAAAAGTCCTGCAGAAATATCACTAGAAAAAGTTTACTAGTACAAAGTTTGGAATGTGAGCCTTTGCCCTTCAAAACAATCTTTGAATTCACTCAGAGAAAGCATACCCTCTCAAAATATAGAATTTTCATATGTAGGCTTAGAAATGTTGGACCAACATATATATATATATATATATGTATATATTGTAATCCTGGTTGTAATCCGAATCTAATTGTTCAGCTCATTATTTAAATATGGAGTTTACACTTAGAATAATTGTTTTAAAGGTTATTTTGTCAAATGAAATCATTAACTCATGTGTCTGTGTGTTAAACAAAACAAAATGTAGATA